>VDFB02379711.1:239869670-239883603 GCA_007258455.2 Sequoia sempervirens
AACCATGAGACTCCCACTTAGTCGTGAGACCTTCCTACAGACGATAATTGAAACACAACCCGCTTTGATACCACTTGTTAGGGTTAGAAAGGTAGATATCTAACAATTAAATGCAGATTTAATTAATAAATAGAGAAACTAAAATGAACACAAAATAAATTATAACACAAAGAATTTAACGTGGTTCACCCAATCTGGGCTACATCCACCAAACCGCAGCCATCCAATACTTTACTATCTAGTGCAAAAACCTATTACAATCTTGCGAATAATTGCGTTTTTCATCATATTGTAACACCCATCCGAACCCCTTTTTAACAAGCTTAGAAGCTTCTAGATTTTGGGTTCTACAAAATCGGATTTTTTCTTTTTTTCGCTTATACCATGGGCTATACAATATAGCATGATCACGCCACATACCAATACCCATGGTTACCTTGTATAACCCTCGATGCTTCAAATGAATTCCATTTGTTTTTTCCAACCAAAATAGCTGAATGGAGTAAGGGGTGCAATATTAACTAAATCCATGACACAAAAAAATAGTATATACTCTCAAAGCAAAAAAAATTCCTCTTTGATGTCAAAAAAATACCCTAATTACACGTTTCCCAAGAAAATAATTTGAAAAGGAAAGGCTGAGATTTGACAAAAAAATTAGATACTTGGTGAAAAATCTAGAAGAATCAGGTCTCGGATCTAAGAAGATGATGAAACCAGCTTTCCAATGCTGCTTGAATCACAAAAAATGGATAAGCGAGGCAAAAGATATGCCATCCAGAGTGAAAACAACTTCTAACTTCAGAGGCTGAGAAAAATATAAAAAAATCAAAACCAGAAAATCACACCTACACCACTAGATAGAGCATTGAACTAGCTTTCTGATGATATCTCGTTTGAAAAAAAATGACATTGTATGAAAACGTTATAGCCAATTTCGTAAAACTTCTCTAAATCTACCCAATAAACCTTTTGTAACCCTCAGGGGATAAAAAAATCATAGCCCCTGGTTGCATGTAGGACTAGGGGGCTAGTTGCTGGCGATTGGGGGCTAGAGTAAAAGATCTCGGTTGCTAATAACATAAACTGTAGGGGTTGGGAGGCCGATGGGGTTGGACACCAATAGAGTGATGTAAGAGGATGATGATGGTGTTGGAGTGGGTAGAGTGGCCTAGTGGGAGCGGTGTGGTGGTGGCGCAGAGGTGGCACAGTCTGTTTTGAATGGGCTATGCAAAATCCAAACTGGTTTTTTTTAATTAATTTTTTTTTTTTTTTACTTTTGCAAGGCTCGACCTGCGTGCCCTAGGGTCGTACAGTCTTGGGGATTTTTTTTTTGCTTCTTTGGTCGACTGTGTCAAAAATGGACAAATTTTATATGAAAATAGGGGTTTTTGAGCATTGCGGACTCAATGGTGAGATCTGTTTTGTCCAAAAATTTCCCAAAAAAAAGGGCTACCCCAAAATCCACCTAGGTTGAAACCCTTGCACAAAAAAAATCACTATGAGAAAATATCTTCAAAAGATGAACATGTAGCTATAGGTTTGGAGCTCTGATACCATGAAGAAGTTGAGAAATCACAAGGGATAAATTGCTTTATAAAATCAATGTATGCATAACCCTAATGTTGACCTAAAATCAACTCAACTAAATAAATCTTACTTATTAATTAAGTAAACTAATTATTACCTAAGTAAAACCTACGTAAACTTAATAAAGTGTAATTAAATAATTAATTACACCAACAAGTAGAAATGAAGTAAAGAGGACTAAAGCACTACAAAAAAGTGTTATGCTACTCAACCAAATAATAGAGGAGAGGAGTGAAAGCTTACCAACTCCACCAAGAGTGTCCAAGGCTAATGGGGGAGAAAATGAGAGGAACTCAAGCCTCTTCCACAATGGTGTTTTGTTCCACACTTGCTCTATTGAAGTGATGGAGTGTTGATGTTGCTGCTATGAAGTGTAAAGTGTTTGGAGATTGAAGGGATGGTGAAGAAGCTACTTAGAGCTTGTCAAGAGTCTATAGGAGATATTGTGAAGATGAGTTGATGAAGATCTAAGAGAGGGCTCAGGGAGAGCTAGAGAGTGAAAATGGATCGAGAAGAGGTGAATTTGAAGAAGGAGATGAATGAAATGACAATATTCAGGTTGGTTGGCAGAGGAGGACGTTACAATTCAACCCCCAATGGGAAGTGTAATGTGTTTGCAAGCTCTAGATGCGAGAATCTATTAGGGATGTAAGCATGCCACGCAGATGTCTACATGTTGCGTGAGCATCTCGAAAAAAAATGCCTCCACTGAAGCTAAAAATAGGTGCAAAGTGGGATGAAAGCAATGAGATTATATGTAATTAAGCCTCCAAACATGGTTTTATAAGGTGGATAATGGCAAAAAAGGAATTTTCATAAGGGCTGCAAATTCACTCTTATTCATTTTTCCCCCACTTTAGCGAGCACAAATATGGATGTGTGCTTCGGTAAAGTAGATCAGAGAAGTATTAGTGTTAGAAATGTATACATGAAATTTTGAGGAATCATACCTTGATCTAGCGAACCTTAGAGTGCAGCGACAAAAGAGGACTTCATAGTTCCATAGAACCATGAAGCTAAAGAAAGAGTATATACTCAGGATGAAGAAGATGTTCATCTTTGATTTGGTATATGCAGTTGAGAAGAGAAAGATAGAAATGATTTCAAGAGTGATAAAAGCAATCCCTGCTCGAGGAGGAAAACCCATATCACAAACTATAGGTGATGAAAGCAATCCCCACTCAAGGAGGAAAACCTGTATCACAAAGTATTGGTGATAAAAGAAATCCTCACTCGAGGAGGAAAACATGTATCACAAAATAAGGATGTAACTTAGGAGCTCTACAAGTTATCAGTCCTGTAGAGTAAGACAAATCAGAGAATCGTATTACTACTATAAGTTGCATTGCAAGATAGTCACAAAAAAGATAGGTCTAGTCAGGTTGCCCGTAAGCTAGACACGAAAGAATCCATTTGAGATAAAGACCTTCAAAGGGGGTTCCTCAGGAATGCGCCATGAAGAAAGGGGGGTCCACTCGAGGGATGCTTTAATTGAAAGATAGAGAGAACAGGAGGGGTCCTTAAGAAGGATACACAATTCCAGAACAAGTTATCACTACCCCCAACATATAGGGGAAGAGAACCATGCAAGATACTTAGAACAGGATAGAGGTGAACCTCGATATCACTTGTCATGCGAAGAAAAGGAAGGTGCATCAATAAAATGTTGGTTTGGTGGCATCTGAATCAATAAGTTGTTGCATTTTATCTTTCAAGTCTCTAAATTCACTAGTGGAATGACCAAGCACTTGATTGTATGCACAGAAAGAAGGTTTTCCTTCATCATGTTTAAGAGATTTCTTACATGTAGGAGAAGGAAGAGTGATTAAGCGGACTTTTAGAATTTGTAAAAAATTACACTCTTCCTTAGATAAAGGATGAGGAGTGGGAAGCAACCTTTTCTCTTGTGGAGAAAGACTTGACTGCTCACAAGAAGAAGATGAGAAGGTAGCAGATAAGGGATGATCTATATGGAGATTATTATTTTGACAATGGGGATCATACTTCTCTACGTGATCACCATCATCTTTCCCAGTAAGACTACCAACATTATCCTCTTTAACATAACTATGATCATTTTCCTTAGAAGAAGGATTAACACCAAGGACATTACAATTTATGTTCACACTATCTCATGATCGAAAATAATGACCATCTTTGATAGTGGGTGTGGATGATGTTCTTGAAGGTCTAAGTGGATCAGTTTGACTAAGTTATGCTTTCCAACAAAGGATTCTTTAAAGTCTAAAGAACCCCAATCATCACTAAGACATGCATTCCTTTGAGAAGAGGTGGATGGAGAAAACTTAGGACTCCTTGCTTCAAAAGGATCTTCCTTAGGGACATTTACCTCAAGAGTATCCTTTGTAGATACTGTTGGAGTAAACATTGACACATTGGAAGATACTAAAGGAATAAGATTAGGCACAACCAAAGTTTGACTAGTAGCTACCATTTCACATAAGCGCATAGCCTCAGGGTCAGCCTTGACTATGACTACTTTATTATTAGCGATGAACTTAATATATTTATGGAAGGTAGATGGGACTACACCCATAGCATGAATTCATGATCTACCAAGAAGAATGTTATACGGTATCTTTTCTAGCATAACATATACAAGGGTGGGTATGGTAATGGGTCCCAACCTAAAAGGAAAGACTATCGTGCATAGGGCTTGTTGGCCAACATTATCCAACCCATGAATGACAACAAAAGAAGCATTAAGAGAAGATGG
Organism: Sequoia sempervirens; assembly: GCA_007258455.2. NCBI lineage: Eukaryota > Viridiplantae > Streptophyta > Pinopsida > Cupressales > Cupressaceae > Sequoia > Sequoia sempervirens. The sequence continues at coordinate 239,873,998 of VDFB02379711.1, forward strand.
ATAAATATTAATTTTAGGCAATAGATCAATGCTACATATATTGAGTGTTGAACCAACATCAACAAGAGAATGTCTAATTCCAATTTTATTAATGTTGACTATAATCATTAGAGGATCTGCTTGCTTTTGTACTTTAGAGGCTAGATTTCCTGTGGATAAAATGTAATATTCAGAAAATTTGCATGAATATAAGCTATCAACACATTAGCATCTATCGACCTAGCAAAAGTAGGCAAGAGGATCTTTTGCAAGGATTCCTAAAGCATTCCTTGGTAAACCAAAGCAGACTGAAGTAAGTGCCACAGTGAGATCTTAGATGGAGTAACTTGAAGTTGCTCGATAAGATCATAATGACTAGGTGCTTTAGTTGTATGTTTAGGTGCTTGAGGAAAGATTGGTTGTTTATTCATTCTATTCTTGTAGGTACGGGCTACCACTCTATAAGAGGGAGCCTTAGAAATATCAAGAAAGTTACTATCAAATGGAACACTATCGATACAACAAATCCTTTTAGGAGAAAGACTAGTTGGAGTCACATAAATGACCAGTCTTTTAGGCCTTTGAGGGGTAGTAGAGACATAGACTACATTTATAGAATCATCATAGCTAGTGGAACAATTATTTTAATACATATTCTCAACATCAATCCAAACATGATCAAATGTGGAATAATTATTTGAAGAAACATTCTCAACATTGATCCAGGGAGAATCAGATGTGGAAGGAGGTTCATCATTCACTAATGCATCATCTCTAGAGGAGACTGTATTGGAATAGATAAGAAGTTCATCACTCAAAAATGTAACGTCTCTCAGAGAGAATGGATTGGAAGGTATAAAAGATTCATCATTCAAGAATGCATCAACTCTAGAAGAGAGTGCATTGGAATGAAGAGGATCTTCACCATTCAAAAATGCATAATCTCTAGAAGAGAGTGCATCAGAATGAAGAGAGGATTCATCATTAAAAAATGCATCATCTCTAGAAGAGAGTGCATTGGAATGAAGAGAAGGTTCATCATTCACAAATGCATCATCTCTAGAAGAGAGTGCATTGGAATGAAGAGAAGGTAGTGTAACATTAAGAAAGGTATCAATGATTTCATCTTCTTGCAACAAAATATCCTCCGAAGCCAGAGGACTTTTGTGAGAAGGATCAAAGATACCAAGTGACATGGGGAAATCCAAGTCACCATCACATGCATGAAATGGAATATTATTTACATTTTGAAAAAATCTAGATACAAAACTAATAAAATAAGATATTAAATCCATTGCAATTTTTTTAGTATTTTCTATGTTCTAGTAATTTGCGTTTTCAAAGGTCTCTAGAGTAAAATTTGAGGTCGAAACTTGTGCTAGTCCCTAAAATTTGACAATCAAAGACACTGGTATTTTAGGGATAAAAATAGTTCTCTAGGAGACCTTTCCAATGGTGCAAACGGTTCTAGATTTCAAGCATTGAGTCAAAAGTTATGACCCCACCAATTAGGGATAAATAAATTCCTAGTTTTTCAAAAGATTTTCTCTTCACATCAGGTTCACCAAAATATAGAAGAGGGGGATTCAATACTCATGATTTCTCTTCATTCTGAGAGCCTCACAAGGTGAACTTACCTAAACTACCTCAAGGAACAATGGCGAGAGTTTTAGGATCAAAAAGAGCAGGTCACAAAGATTCTCTAGAAAAACTAACAAGCTCTTGGCCAAAGGACGTCAGTGCATAATACAAATGATAGTGTGATGCACCGACATCTCAAAGGTGTCCTGGCATCTCGTACAGACCAAAGAATGAGAATGTATCAGAAAATAGCTAAATTACTACTTCTACTTTGTTTATTGAGAAATTGTAGAATACAAGAAAGCAACAGGAAGTAAGAAGACTGAAATGAAGTGAAATAGAGATGATAAAGATAAAGAGAAGAAAGGAAATAATTACAACCACGTAAGTAACACTAGTACAAAAAATAACAATATATGACTAAATAAACTACTAAAATTGCATATAAATGACTATTTTGGTCATGTGACCATTAGTAGTTTATTGCCGGTCATTTATAACGTGACCAAATTTATGACTAGACTATTTTAGTCATTTATCTAGTCATTGATTTGGTCATTGATTTGGTCATTTATTTAGTCATTGATTTAGTTGTTAATTTAGTCATTGATCGTTGGTAATTGGTCATTTATTTAGTCATGGTAGTGATTTATTTAGTCATATATTTAGTCATTAATTTAGTCATTGATTATTGTTAACTGGTTCATTTATTTAGTCATGGTAGTCATTATAATCATTTATTTAGTCATGGTTTAGTCATGTTAATCATTTATTTAGTCATTTATGAACTAATGCTTTCAGATGTGTATGCAAACTCTTATGTTTGGAGAATGCTATTACAATAACTAGTCTATGAAATTGCAAACCAAGAGAAAATTTTGTTCCGGTTGAATAATATAAAACTTTAAAGCTCTTATGTTATTAAAACTTCAACAAATTTGGGATTGAAACAACATTGGAAAATAATTCTCTATATATTCAAATTATATATAAAATATGTTACAAAGAACTCTATATATAGAGTTTTGAATACAAAATCTTTTGCAGTATGCAAACTGCTAATTTATTATAATTTTAAAATTGAAAAAAAACTAAAACTAAATGGTGTGAATGTATGTCTTCAGTGATGCCACTATTGCACATGAGATGGGCAGTAAATGCATCCAGTAAGGCACTGGTTTTGCATTTTCTCCTTGCTCTGTACCTATCCACAATCAAAAAATAAACATATTACTAGGTAGCATAAACAACGAATATCTTAAAAGTAGATACCCATAAGCATTAGAGTAAGTCTAATAAATAAAAATGCATAGAATTAATGATATTACAAAAGAAATGCATTTGCAAAAGAATTAATATCAGAGTGAATATCTTAAATATTACTAGCTTATCAGAGCAATATCTCCTTGCTATGTACTATCCATAAACATATTACTAAAAATATTACTAACTGTAAACAATGAATATCTTAAATGTAAATACCCATAAGCAATAGAGTAAATCTAATAAATAAAAATGCGTAGAATTAATGATATTGTAAAAGAAATGCATTTGCAAAAGAATAAATATTAAAGTAATATCTTAAATCTATTATTAGATTATCAAAGTAAGTCCAATAAATAAAAAATGCATAGAATTAATGATATTGCAAAAGAAATAATCTCTACTTTTTCGATTTTGGATTCAATTATTGTATTATTCTTTAAATCAAATCACCACAATATCTTGAAAAATTAAATTTCATTCTAAATTTAAATTAAATTCTAATTTCTAATTTAACAATTACTAATTTTGATATGAAAGCAACCTTTCTTTTTTAGTTTTTCTTTTCTAATAAAAAAAAAAAACTAAAAAAAGATTGTTTCCAAAAAAAACTAAGCTTTAGTAATAAAATTATTTTTAAGAAAAATAAAACTAAATTTCATTCTAAATTTAAATTAAATTCTAATTTCTAATTTAACAATTACTAATTTAGATATAAAAGCAACCTTTCTTTTTTAGTTTTTCTTTTCTAATGAAAAAAGAAAAACTAAAAAAGAAATATTGCTTAAAAAAAACTAAGCTAGTAATAAAATTATTTAAGAAAAACTACAAAAAATATTAGAATGTCTCTTGATAACTAAAATTCTATTGTAATAAAATTATTTTAAATATTAGAATCCTTTCTTTTTAATTTTTCTTTTCTAATGAAAAAGAAAAACTAAAAAAATAGGATTGCTTCAAAAAAACTAAGCTAGTAATAAAATTATTTAATAAAAACTAAAACCTTCAAAAAAACTTAAATGTATATTATCAGCAGTGACTACAACCATGAATGGAAGATACACTATGAAGCTGTGAATGTGCTCGAAATAAATTATTGAAAGCATTGTGAGAATAAAATGGGTTCAAGAATACAAGCCTAGATTATTTACAAAATCTACTTCAAGAACAAAATCTGAAAATGAATGAAAATAGGCTAGAGATTTCAGGAAATGCCAAAAGTTGTGATATTAAGTGGAAAGAATCTGAAACAAAGCCCTCTATTAAAATCAAGATTTCCAATAAATATAATAATTCTCTCAGTTATGAAGGTGCTCTTGGGAATTTAGACACACTTTGGCTGCTCCTGTCCAATCTGTCATTCATCCTATTCACAATCAAACACTTTACTTGGATGAAAAGCATAAAAGAAAATTAAAGAAAGAATTTTAGGGCATGCCATTTATATAATTTTTGGAGTTTCCTTTGTGGAAATTTCAAGTATACAAAAGTTTGTTTTATTGAGTATTGGGTCTCTACCACACACCCATGAGGAAGAGAAAATGAACAGAAAAAAAAATACCCAGAATGCTATGAAGGTCACGGCCATTAGAACACAAAAATCCCTCAAAATAATGAAAATAGTAAGTTGAGAGTGCAAAGTTTTACATTTTCTACAGAAAGAAAGTAACCCATCAAGATTTGTGCAGGGAGATACAAGGGTTTTTATCATATTACCTCTACCGAGCTCGAATCGAGCCTATTCTCATAGAAATTTAAGAGATAAGAATAATGAAACTTACACAAGATTGTTGTAAAGGAGATGCCCTCCAAAGTCTTCAAAAATGAGCCTCAAAGATACTCCAATGGCGGTCAAACAAAGAGGAGAGATATCAACAAATGGTAAGAAAAGGAAATACAATAGAAAATACTCAGTCGCAACCAAGTGAGCTCGATAAAATGCTTCAAAATGGAGAATACTTTTCAGTTTCAAAACCAAAGACTTACCTCTGCAAGATTTTTTTTTTTAGGAAAATCATTAGAAACAACAAAATGAGTCACCATTCCACTCTCAAACCCTACCCAGGCATGGCGGTGTTGAGTTTTTTCCAAAAATACAAGTGAAAAATGGAATGAGTTTCTTCTCCAAAAAATACAAGTGAAAAATGAAATGAGATTAGGGCTTGGTTTCTTTTTGATTTAGGGTTTTTTCATTACCCTAGGCCCAATGGTTTATTTTTCACATTGTATTAAAGAAAATAGGTACCTTTTTATGATTTTTATTAGAAAAATCAAATACCATCGCCACTTTCCCGCTTCTTTACTTCATTTGATTTTGATTTCAAAATTAAATCTTATCAATTCTAAATATATTTTAATATTACATTTTATATTTATAATATAAAATATTATATTATATTATTATATATATTATTAGTATTTAATATAATATTATATAATAATATATATTATATACTAGTCATATTATATTATAGTTTATTATTATAAATATATTGTATTGTAATATAATATATTATTATTATATTATATTATAATACAAAATGACACTCTCACTCAAATTTTTTATTAACCAATGTCATATTATCTAATTTTTATGTGTGACTAATTATTTAGTCATTTTATTTGTTGGACTAATTATTTAGTCATCTTTATTTGTGTTTTGAAATGAAAGATAGCCCTCAAAATGCAATTGGATTGTTTAAATCATATTTTATTAGTGAAATTGACCACAACTGCTCTTTGATACATTTGACATGCTAACACAACAGGAAAATCAAATTGGCTTCAAATCATAGTTAAAACATTAATGATTCATTAATATAACGAGTAATAAAAGTTAAAGAATGTAAATGTTAATTTTTTTTATAAAATATGTGAAGGCCTTAAGACTGCACCGAGAGCCAATGCCTTCCACACAATAGGTATTTTTGGTGCATCAAGCAACCTAGGCAACCAAATGGCCTACTTAGGTAGGGGTCCCACGAGGGGGGCTTAAGCTCTATGGATTATGATCAAATTCAAAAGAAAAAATAATAGAGTAATAGTCATTTATTTTAGTCATTAATTTAGTCATTTATTTAGTCATTTTTTATTTGTCCTGACATTAGTCATTTATTTAGCTGTAGGATTTTACTTGATGACCAAATTAGTCACTTATAAATGACCAACTTAGTCATTTATTTGCCAAATTCTACTAGTGTTAGTCATGTGACTAAAAGTTTTAGTCACATAGTCATTTATTTGCCAAATTCTACTAGTGTAATGAAGCCCAACTCATGAGTTTCTTCAATACCTACACACAAGAGGGAAAGAGAAATTGTTGGGGCTGTATAGGGGTCTGCCTCAATCAAACCCTCACTTTGGTGTTCCCACCTCCATAGACAGCTAGATAGATAGAGAGAAAAGTAGACATGAAGTAAAGATCACTAAAAGCACTACAAAACAGTGTTATGCTAATCAACCAAGTAATATAGGAGAGGAGTGAAATCTTACCACCTCCACCAAGAGTGCTCAAGGCTAATGGGGAGAAAATGAGAGGAACTTGCCTCATCAACAAGAATGGTGTTTTGTCTCCACACTTTATCTAAAGAAGTGATGGAGTGTTGGATGTTACTGTTGTGGAAGTTTAAAGTTTTGGAGATTGGAAGGGATGGTGAAAAAAGCTACTTAGGAGTCAGTCAAGATATTATGAACTAAGAGAGGGCCTTCAAAGAGAGCACGAGAGTGAAAAATGGATCAAGCAAAGAGGTGAATTCTAATGAGGATGAAGAATTGCCTATGAGAAGCTTACAAGTCGACCCTCAATTGGAAGTGAAACACCTCCACCAATGCTCAAAATAGGTTCCAAGTGGGATGAAAGTAGTGGGCTTATATGTAATTAAGCCTCTAAACTTGGTTTTCTAAGGTGGATAAAGGAAAAAAGGGAATTTTCATAAGGGGTGCAAATTCACTCTTATACAGAATTTAAATAGGGAATACCACCCTTTCCATAAATCTATGCCAACTCATCACCTCCAAAATTAACAACTCCACCATTACATTTCTTAAGACTGGTGAACATTCCTTTGTCACCAATCATGTAGTTAGAGAAACCACTATTAATCACCAAAGTATTTTCTTTTTCCTATATATGGAAGGTAGTCCACACTACCATTGAACTTCTATAGAGATGCAAAATTACCATTGTGCATTCAATCAGATTCATTCATTAACTAAACTAGATTTCACATTAGGTCCATTCATCAATTAATCTGGTTCACTTCCATCCATTCATTAGGTAATCTCATCTCCTAAGGTCATTTATTTAAAATCAAATAAACATTATCATCAACCTTTTAATAAATCAAACATCCATTTAAATCAAATCCAAAATCATATTCCATCATTTTCTAATTTAAATAAATCAAATATCCAAGTCCTAAAAGGTCAAATCATCCTAATCATCATTAATTTAATCTAACCATGATTAAATGCTAATCTCTCAATCTTAATTTGCATTCTAGATTATGCCACTGCACAAATAAACCAATTTTATTGATTTATTAAAACTCTCATTTTCATAACATAGCTCTCAAGTTTGGAAAATCAAGACAAGTTGATTTTATGTCCCTCCAACATTGCATTTATTGGTTGTTTTTCTAGTCCCCCTCTCAAAATTCTATTTTCGTACCTTTGAATTGGAAACTCCCTCTCATGGGAACATTTCCCAAATCTTGCACGTGCATCAACCACTCACCACTTGACAAGTGTCATCTTCTCATTGGTGGATCTTTAGTCCCACATTCACTCATTTGGACAATCTCTCATCAAGAAAATCTATAAAAGAAGGCCTTAATCCTCATTCATCCATCTACAACTTTTATGCAAGGTTACACTCTTGGTTTGAGAGCTAATCTTGTTCACAACTCCACAAATCATCTCCACAATCACTCATGCAAGGTCACTCTCTTCATTTGAGAAATGATCTTGTCCATCATTATCATTAGCTTATCTAAAGGGGTTGGGAAAGGGCTATTTTCCATATCAAAATAGCACCAATCCCCCCATAAGATCAAGTGTTTGCATTGTTTTAGAATAAAGAGATTTATTTGTGTTTGTATTTGCTCAGTGATTATATCATCCTTTTTCTTGTTTTGTAACTATATCAAGGGAGTGAAGATCAAAATCAAGAACAAATTTGGTGAGATCAAATTGCAGCACTTTCCAAAATAGTTGAGGCATTGTGCCAAGAGACATCTCCACCATCATTACCCATATCAAAATCATTCCTTGGTTTAGGGATTCCCCCTTTACCTAGCACCAATCACTACCTAGCACCAATCACTCCATCCAAATCAATCCACCTAACACCAATCAAGCCATTACGTCAAAACCTTTGAGTATACCATCGACATCACGCCAACATATGGTATTTAATCAAGCAACAATGTTGATCCCAAATCAAAACATGGTCTCCCAAGGGCCTATCACCTCGGTCATTCCAACCATCCCCATCATTTCGATCATTCCAAACACCACTCTCACACCCATCATATCTCAACCCCTCACCACCATGATCACTCCAAGCGTATCTCAACCACTCATCACTACATCCAACATGATTCCAAATCCACCACCACCAACTTCCACCACATCAAGCCAATACAACATGAAATTACAAGCTACTTTTCAAAGGGAGTTCTTACAATATCTAGCCATGCAGCAAGCAACATAAGCCTCTAAAGCTACCCAAGCCTCTGAAGCTACCCAACAAACACAAAGGACAGCTGTTGAGAATAAGGATCAAGATCAATCCATCACTAAACACCTTGAAACTATGTCTACTTCATCCAATGATCAAATCAACATATGTCAAGAGTCACTTCTCAATTGTGATCAAAATCTGCCAATGATACCCAACAATGCTCCAATTGAAGAAATGTCAACATCACTTGACCCAATGGTTGAAGACATTCACAATCTCTCCACTACAATTGTTGAAAATGAAGTTCAAAACCCATCCATCAATGAGCACATTGAAGATGTTCCTACCTCATTCGATGACCAACTCACCATACATTAAGAGCCACTCTTTAGTGATCTATTTCAAGGAGTGTTAGGATTATTTGATCCTATCAACATAATGCATGATCATGTTGAAAATTTCTCTACATCACCTTATCAGTTAGAGGAAATATCTCAAAATTTATCCCAAAGCATGATCAAAATCTTCCACTAAGGTCTAGTAATGGTCCTTTCCAAGACATGTTGACCCCCTTTGACCTCATGGTTACAGATGCTGAAGGAACCTTGAAATTGACACTTGAAGATATTGAACCACTTCACATGCCTAATGAAGACATCCAAGAACCTTTTATAAGCAATCCATCCTTTGAAACTGACCCATGTCAAGAACTTGATCCAAGGCATGTCGAAAGCAACTCCGAAATCATTCAAGATCAAGAATTTGTATCTTCAAGATACTATAATGATCTAATGGAGACTCTCTTATCTATGCAAGATGATCATATCCATGTAGCACATACTCCTCCATCTACCTATGAGATGCTTTCTATGGATGGACACGTAGATGATCTTCATCTAGAACAAGATTTTGTTACAAAAAAAGAGCAGATTACTAATTCCTATAGTCAAACAGAGTTGTCAACAACAATATTAGATATACCACAAATGCAGACTAAGGACATCATGAATAAAGATATTGAACATTATCCACTCAAGGAAGCAAATAAAAAAGAACAGTATAATCCAGAGTTAGCAGAGTGGCAAATTGAAACAATGTCA
>VDFB02379711.1:239885437-239969168 GCA_007258455.2 Sequoia sempervirens
ATAATGTAGGCAAGGCTAATCTGTTGATTAGCCCCTGAGGCCCCTAGGATAGGTCTTTAGGTTAGTATCTTGGTCAAAATATGAGAAAATACCAAAAACATTGAAAAACCAAAAATCAAAACATTTGTAAAATCTTGAAAATACCAAAAACAACCTCAAAACATTTCAAAACATCAAAAACATCCAAATATTTGAAAAAAAATCCATCCGTCTCATCTCACATTCACTCGAAATAATCAATCACCCATAATAAATTGATCATCACCTTCATCCTTTGGCAAAACAAACAGAAACAATCACAACAATTGGCAAAAGCAAGCTTCAATCGTAAAATCAAAAGTGAACAACAAATCTTTATAACACAAAATCAAACTCTTGATCACTTTCAAACATGTTAGTCAACCTTATATCAATAGCCTATCAATCAACTTATCAAACCATCATCATCCTATACAATGCATGTCCTAGGATATATTGTTCCGACAATGGGCATCATTTTGGATATCACCCCAGATTCTTTTCCTATCAAAACACATCCCTTTGGCTAGAGGTATGAAGAACATTGACCTGTTTGCATACTTGATATTTTCTTTTGATTTATCTTATTGTGCTCATTCCAAGGACCTCTCGATCATATCCGAATGAAAGATTTAGAGAGATAGGAATGGGGCAACAATCTTTATCTTTTGTCTATTGTGCTTGTTGGACGTTCTTGTAAAATAACTTGGTGAATACTTGCTTTGTTAGGTACACCCTAGCAAGGTTTCCGTATGTCAAGTGTGTACAAGAATACTCCTATCTACTTGTTGAGTCAAAGTCCATCACATTGGGTACAATGCCATCCTGGTTCTTTATACCTTGATGCATCGTACCTACGTGTGTTATCAAACATAAGGTAAGTAGCCCTTTTAAAAGTCCCAATCCTTGATAAGCGAATCATCATCATCATCATCATCTATCATCATCATCATCTCTAAATAAAGTCTCGTCAGACCATGGACTTGTGGGATCCTCTTGTCATATCTGATTTCCATGCTAACATCATGCATCCATCCTGCATCCATCAAAACTGTCAGCATACCACATATCATTCATATCATACATAATAGGAAACATCGATCATTTCACATGCATTGCATTTGCATCATCATCATAATATAGATCTATTAGTCTAAGCATTTGCATAAATCATCTATTGCATAATCACAACATATCACATCATCCATGTCATCCATCATCACATCATATCATTATTTAAATTGTTTAGGATAATATAGATTTGTTATTCTAAGCATCTTAAAATCATCTCATTTGCATCATCATCCATAACCATCCATTTTGAACCTCTTTATCGTGAGATCGACCCTCAAATCGAATCTTTTCACTCAATCTCGAGGGCAATGTACTTGGGAGTGTACTTCTTTCGGTGGGGCATCCAAAAAAATCAGGGATGGAAGAATCATTTAGCTTCAAAGAGGGGAAAAATGTAGACATGCAAAATTAACATTGTGCATTCAATCAGATTCATTCATTAACTAAACTAGATTTCACATTAGGTCCATTCATCAATTAATCAGGTTCACTTCCATCCATTCATTAGGTAATCTCATCTCCTAAGGTCATTTATTTAAAATCAAATAAACATTATCATCAACCTTTTAATAAATCAAACATCCATTTAAATCAAATCCAAAATCATATTCCATCATTTTCTAATTTAAATAAATCAAATATCCAAGTCCTAAAGGTCAAATCATCCTAATCATCATTAATTTAATCTAACCATGATTAAATTCTAATCTCACCACTTGCATTCTCTAGATTATGCCACTTGCACAAATAAATCAATTTATTGATTTATTAAAACTCTCATTTTCACTCAACATAGCCCTCAAGTTTGAAAATCATGACAAGTTGATTTGTCCCTCCAACATTGCATTTACTGCTGTTTTTCTTGTCCTCCTCTCAAAATTTATTGCAAAATTTGAATTGGAAACTCCCTCTCATTGGCACATTTCCCAAATCTTGCACATGCATCAACCACTCACCACTTCACAAGTGTCTTCCTCTCATTTGTCCAATCTTAGTCCCACATTGGTCCATTTTCAACACTCTTAGCATTTGAAAATCTTTAAATAGAGGCTTCATCCTCAAGTAAATCCTCCATAACTTGATGCAAGGTCATTCTCTTAAACTGAGAATTGATTTTGTCCATTGCATCCTCATCACCAAGTTTATCAAGGATTGGGAAAGGGCTTCTTTCCACATCAAAGAAGCACCAACCCACTATGGGATAGATATGTATCTTGTTTCTATCATGCTTTCAATTTAGTTTTATTTACTATCATGTTTAGGAAACATTTTGCATTATTTCATAGGAGTATTTAGCAGATTTGTATGCACTCACCTTCTTTATGGAGTTTAGAATGTTTGCAGATTTGAGAGGTGCTCACAACTTCCATTAACTTTTTTAGCCTACAAAGTAGAAGAATTATTACATTTTTCAATATCACCCTTTTTTCCTTTCATAGCCATGCATAGGGTTTTATTATTTGAATCATTATCCTCATATTTTGAACAAAAACAAATTTCCTTGGAAAATAAACTCTTTTTGAACTTCTCTCTATTGTTTCCATCTTCTAATTCTTTATAGGGAGATTTAGATGCAAAATGACCAATCCTCCCACAATTGAAACACTTGAAAGGTAGCTTACCTTTATATTTATTAGTGCCTTTCCTCAATATTTTCATAAAGTTTACTTTTTCCTCATCAAAGTCATCATTTTGATCCACTAAATCATCTTCTATCCTTTTATTGACTTTGAATGCTACTTCCTTTAGATTTGGATCATCTTTTTCAAATTCTCTCATTTCGAAGGAAATGCGAGCACCAGACATTTCATCTACATAACACTTATCCAATTCTTTAGACTCTTCAATAGAATATACCTTATGACTATAAGATTTATGGAGATATCTCCAAAATTTCTTCACAATCTCATTTTCTTTCACTTCTCCACCAAGACCTCTAATGCTAGTAACTACTTCATCCACCTAGAGGATATAACTAGTAATGTCTTCCTCTATCATCTTTAGTGTTTCAAATCTTCTTTTGAAGGTTTACATCTTGGGTTTCTTCACTTTATTATCTCCTTCATAAATTCTTCTCAACTTTTCCCATACATCCTTAGCAAAATTGCAACTCATCGCTTTCAAAAGTTCTGATTTAGCTAACCTACATATGATAGAAATCTTTTCCTTGGAATTTTTCTCATACAACCTAATCTCAGCTAGATCTATTGGAGGAGTAGAAGGTGAAATGTAACCAACCTTGAAAATTTTCCAAACACCAAACCTTAGAGAGTTTAGATGGCCTTCAATTCTTACTTTCAAAAAGGTGTGATTTATCCCATCAAACCTGGGACCCTTGGAAGATACATCATCTGCCATCCTCAACCTTTACTCAAGTGGTTAAGCTTATTCAAAGGAACTTGTATCTGGTACCAATTGTTGAACACACCTAGATACTAAGAGGGTTAGTGAATTAGTATCTATCAAAACATAAGCCCTCTATATCTTAACTCTTTTAGTAATTTATTTTAAGGTTCACTGGCTATGGAGGCACACTAATCCTACAAGGAATTGCATGCTAAGGCACACAACATTAGCGAAAGATACAAAGGACATGTAGTATCAAGGTTCACAACTATAGGGATCAATATAAAATAATAGGACCTACTAAAGAAACTCACTATCTGATAGCACAATACATGAAAATATGAAATTACAACATATGCCAAAAATACAATCTACTGATTGAGGCATTAAAGATAATCTAACTCTTATTTTTATCAAATCAATTCACTAATCCATACATAGACACAACCCACTGCTTCATCTTGCAACTAATTTATTCTTTCACTTATCTCCTTTGTAAGATCACAAAACATCAATTAGGTCTAGTAGAATAAAAAATAAACAATAATTCCAATAGGTCATCCACAAAAGCATGATGTTGTCCTATCCATGAGATAGAGAGGACCCAAAAAATCTTATTACATCTTCCAATGTGATCTCAAGCATTAAACAAACTGGCGTAGAACAACACAAGTTGGCAATAGGGAAACTTGAGGATGAAACATGTAACACAATATTATTTGGCCCAGGAAAATATATTGAATTCAAATTACTTAATGTGAATCTGAAAAAGATATATTAGGACCTAAATACATCTTAATACAACCTCAAATTTTGGTTTACACCCCCAAGAACATAGCACAAGAAATAAAACAAGCCCTATCAGCTAGAAATCCATAAATTTCCTAGAAAACCAACTCAAAACAATATGTGGTACCATAGAGATCAATCATTGATTTGTGTACCATAAAGAGATGTTCCAAGAATATCCAAAAATAGTTTGAAACACTTATTTCACACTATCATGTAAAAAATAGCCACCATAAACCAAACAAAAATAAATCACTTTATCCTAAAACCTAGAAGACAGAACCATGAGATATAAAATTAAAAAACCAACTATTGGTAAAAGCAAACACCTAAAAAACTAAACTGGGACATTGTAAAAACACTGAGAGAATTTCCATTAATCCACATGTGTAGAAACATCAATACAAATGAATATAGATCATTTTTCAAAGAAACCCTTGATGGGAAACAAAGTTGCCAACATTCTGTAATTACCAAAAACCTTCTCAACAATATAGGTGACATAAAAAGATAGCAGTGTAACATCCACAGATCATAACACTGAATTCCAAACCACAGACCAAAAAATTTAAACATAGGGGAATGTAAAGCATTCTCCTAAATAGTCTTCAAGGAAACTTCCTATAGTATAAACTTTCACCAACTTGTGGAGACTAGAACATCCTTGCAATAACACATACTTCCTCAAGAACACTAGGAGAGAGCATACAACATACTAGAGATCATCAACAACATCTCTCCAATTTCAACATTGCTTCTAATATTCATCTTAGTGCTTCTAATCCTCATCTTAATATATCATCATGATATCATCTTTGGTATTAGTAACCATACAAAATACAACTCTAATTGTCAGTAAACAAGGGATGACATCGGACCATGAACATTAGCAGCCCATCCAAACAAGGCATGACTACATCCAATCATGAACATCCATGAAAATAAACAAATCCACTACTATCACAACATCATAGACAACCCTAAATGAGTGTTTACATCAATGGAAACCAATTCCAACACGAAAATAATATAAAACTTGATTGATAAAATGTTTCAATAATCTAGAAAATTATACACTTGACTACCCTTGATTGATTTTAGGATCTTCAATTTTCTCAATAGTTTCTCTTTGTTCTCCTTAGGATTTTAAATGATAAAATTACTAGGTATTTATATTTAATTATTCTAATTTCCCAAAAATAAAAATACCATTGACAAACAATTGAAATTGGAGATTAACATAATAAATTATTGGCACTCAAATATAAAAATTTGGAGCCAAAAATGTTTGTCTAAGGTGTAGGATGCTTGAGACTAGATTATTTATTTTTCAAGATGAAAGGTATCAAAGGAAAATAATAAATGCATACTTTGATTTCCCACATTTTATTTTCTAAGAGATTTTTCAAAATTGGAAATTACATGAATAATTGGGAAATTAGGTGCATAATTAGGTCCAAACGCATAGGAGGGAGAAAAATCTAGTGTGAAAATTTCAAGTGATATTTTTTTACGCTACAATTTTATATCTTATGTGTCCATATCATGCATGATTAAATAAGATTCTTTTTGATGATATGGCCATGAAGAAAAAAATTATCACTATTATACCTTCAAAGTATCTCACTAGGATACAATAGAAAAATATAGGGGATTAAGTAAATTAGATATTCAAATCTATTATATTAAATTATCCAAAATCTCCTATAATTTTATAAATTTCTCACATTGGTAGTATCAAATTGATTAACACTGTCCTTTTCATCTTTGAATTTTTTCTATTAGAAAAATATGTAAGCTATTTAAATTTTAAATTATATGAGGAAGAATTAGCAATTGATTAATCATAT
Organism: Sequoia sempervirens; assembly: GCA_007258455.2. Lineage (NCBI taxonomy): Eukaryota > Viridiplantae > Streptophyta > Pinopsida > Cupressales > Cupressaceae > Sequoia > Sequoia sempervirens. The sequence goes on from VDFB02379711.1 coordinate 239,891,515, forward strand.
TTTAAGCTATTCCTTGTCAAATTATATTGGATTAAACTATTTTTAAATGTACATAAACTTCAATGGAAGGCATAAAATAATTCATGTAAATGATATTAGGAATTAGATTAACCAATCCCTCAAAAATTATATTTTATAACTCTAAATCATAAAAGTGATGATCTAAACACAAAATTTTAAATCATATATATAAGTATTGATGTAATTGGTAGACCTCCTTATAAAAACTAAAATATATTATTTAAATAGTAAACTAAATACCCATTTTAAATTAAAACATCTTGAAAATGCCTTGCACAAATTAGAAAATTAATGTATAAACCCATAAATTAGAGAGGAGACAAATTTAGTAGCACTTTCCTTAATCGAGGGTATGATATCTAGTATCTATATTTCGGATACACTAGGATATCCATTATTCATCCCTACAATGATATTTCCCTATGCATAATGCAATACATAACCCTACAAGGTCAATTTTCTCTGGCCTCTTCATAATTTTTTTTTTTTCAAATCACTTTCTTCATCATAAATAGTTTTATTTCATTTTAATCTACTTTATTCTATATAAAATTTCATCATGGAATACAAATGTATTCAATGGGTTGTAACCTTACACCTAGGAATTATTTTCCTATGGGTGAATTATGAGAGGTCAAAAATACCTTGCCCCCATGCACTATTTCACTAGCTCAATCTTAGAATATCAAAGCCTTCATTAGTATCCTATTAGGTAGATTTTGTATTTGGTAGGGATCTAAATTTTAAAATTTATATATTTTCACCTACTTCTTCATTGATCCTAGATTCTCTTGACTCCCATAAATTCTTAAAACATGAAGTGAAAACCCCTAGTTTCTATACTTGCTTGGCTCCAAAATATTTGAAGTAAATGACCAATGAATTATTTGAGGGGGATGTGAATATTTACATCCCTATTTTAAGATCCCCATACCTTATCTAAAATATCCCATCTCTACACTAGTTGACCCGAAACCATGGATTACTTATTTGAAATGATAAACTTTACTAGATAGAAAAATTAAAATTTTATTTAATTATGTGAATTCTAGTAGATTTTAATTAAAAAAATTGTAGGAGATGGTAGATCCTTCCCAGGATCCTCAACTTGTAAAAAAAACCACCCTCAACAAATACACGAGAGAAGCATAAAGGTATTTTTCCAAACTATCAAGAGATGATCTATTCAAAAATGGAATGAGATGTGAGATATAAAATACATAATGTATAGGCCTTTTAAAGGTGTGAAAACAAAAAAACTAGTGAAAAACTACCTGATATAGGAAAATTGCCAAAACAATTAACCCTAAGGTAAAAACTTAACCTTAACACCCCCCTTCAGTGCAAACTTAGAGATATTATTATGAAAAATGAAATGGAAGATGGGTCCTAGCTATAAGGCCATGTTAGGCACCCATGCACAACTACTATGCAATGTAATCTCTCATAATTGGAGAAAAGGAGAAAAACCTCGTGGGAGAAAAATCCTCTCCAAAAGAGAGAAAAAAAGGATGAAAAAGTGAAAGGGGGAATTCACAACATCCCCAAAGGAAAACTCTCATCAATAATTTAAAAAAAAAACAAAAGAAGAGATACTTTGTAGACCCCCATAGAAAAACGTATAAATATTGACGATCCCCCCCATGATAAAGAAACTCTTGTGTTGATCCTCGAAGTGTATAGAATATCCCATGTCTACAAACAACACACCTCCCTTTAGGGAGTAACAACCACTGATGCAAGAGAAACTCGAACTTTGAAACAAGAGAAGGGAGAAGAGGAATCAACATGAAAGATGCCTATAAAAATTACCCTGGTGCCTCCATGTTACCAAATGTCACATCATGATCAAGTGTACAACCTCAAATGAAGAAGGAAGATGAATAAGACTATGTAAAAACTCTAAAGCAACAATATGAAAAGACACAAATGGTTTGATAGAAATGCAAATAGTGTCATAAAAAATAAGGGATATACCCTCAAATGTATCATCCAAATCATAAATGTGAGATTCACAAAACAACTCTGCAATACCTATCAAGTGGCTATCGCACAAAGAATTATATAAAGGATCAAAAACATCTTGAGCTATGCTAAAGAACCAACCTATGAAGCAACATGAGATGAATCAACATAGGTCTAAAGAACTCCAAAGTTAAAATGACCAATCTCTCCCAAGGAATTGCTATCAACACTAGCAAGCAGGGTGCGAGGCTCATAATCATCATCAACAAAATGAGAAAAGGAACAGAGAGAAGACTCATGATCAAATTCACCAATAACACTGAATTTTCCACTATCAACCTCTCTAATAAAAACATAAACTACAATGAACTCTACACTCGTAGGTACCTCACCATGGGTAATCTGATAGATTGGAAAGTAGATTTGTGTGCAAATCAGGAATACATAGTACATCTCTAAAACAACCATCACCAATCTCAACATTTCCTATCCCCACAACATCCAAAGACTTATTATCTACCAATAAAATATTAGAAGTTGTAGAGATGTGAAATTAGCATCATTCACATTCATCCATTCATCAGGAAAATCAAGTTCATTAAATTCAATCTCCTAATGTCATCCAATTAAATTAAATAAATCAACTTAGTTTAATTTAAGCATAACATCATCCTTTTAATTAAATAAACTAGACTTTATTTAATTAAATCTCAAATTCATATTCCTCCTTTTTGATTTAAATAAATCCCTAAATATAAGTCAAATGGATCAAATCACCTATCATCATCCTAAATTAATCTAATCCATGATTAATCTAATCTAATCACCCATCACATCCTCTAGCTTTTCCCACTTGCACAAATAAATCAATTTATTGATTTATTAAATTCATCATTTTCTTTCAACATGGCATCTTTGAGGAATATTCTCCAAGTTTGAAATCTCCCCCCAATTTGAAATGTACATCCAATTTGAAGCATTTAATAGGTCTTACATGTCTCTTACATGTCTCTTGCAAAGGTCAAACTCAGAATTTAACTCAACTTGTCATCAAATTCAAATTTCAAATCTCCCCCTCTTTGGCACATTGACCAAAATGTGCTCATTCCTCAACCTCTCACATGTTGACAAGTGGCATCTTGCCATTGGTTGTTTTTTAGTCCCACATACCCCATGTTTGGCATTCTTTTATCCTTATTGGCTATAAATACAGAGTTTCTCTATTGTATCACTCATCCACAACTCATCATCTTGATCATCAACATATCTGGAGCTTATCAGGGATTGGAAAATGGATTCTTTCCATAAAAAGCACCAATCCACTATGGGATAGGGTTTGGTCATCTTCTTATATGCTTGCAATTAGTTGTTTTTGTTCCATTTAATTTTCATATTTTAGCATGGTTAAATATTTCATAGGGATGTTGAATTTAATGTGTTTTGAATGACTAACATGGTGATATTATGTTAAGATATAAAATTTTTGTAGATTTAGCATCCATAAAATGGCACTAGAAGGAGGGATATTCAGTTTGTTTAATCCAATTTATATGATAATATTTTTACAAATTTAACAAATGAAGATCTTAGTATTTTTTTTTAATTTCTTGTTTGTGACTGATTGATTTTTGTCTTTAAAAGGTTGCAAAATTCAGCTTTAAGCCTACTAATAGTATTTTCTTTGAGGAAGTAAACAATCCAAAGGTTTTGTATTACACATTAAAATCAAATTATTAATGTCCTTTGCATATGCAATGCAAATAAAATCTCTATCAACACCCTTTTCATCTATATTGTAGAAATATAGGTGGTTGTGTTGATAGTTCATCAGTGAGTAGAGAAAAAAAGTAAAGCCATCATGAGTGTCATCTATAAAGAATTCAAAATTCTTGTGAAAAAGCTTCCCATCCATGTCATAATAGTCAAAATTCTACACTTAAATCTGTCAATTAAAAGGCTCATCTATCAATTACTAGTTCAAATCTGGTCTTTGTTAATGTCATCCCTTGTATACATTAATGTTGCTATTATTAGACTATTCTATGGATTTTTTGGCTAACTTTGCCTGCTCATCAAAAAGGACACGCCACTTACTTAGAAGAATGCAAATCTATATTCTTTGTGCAATATTGGATTTATTGAATCTACTGCTAAACGATGTTGTAGTTGGAGAGATGTGGTATTGCAATGCCAACAAACAAGCATTTGGTGATGCCCACTGTTCCCAAAGCTCCCATTTGCACACATATGAAAGATCACGAATGATCAACACCCACTATCACTATTTTTCACACCTGTGAATAGTATGTTCTTATAACAGAGCTGCATTATTTTTGGTGGTCACTGATTTTACACCCGCTAAATTGCATTTACTGGAAAGTTTCTTATGAATTTTCAAGGATTCTTCTTCTGTGCAGGTCATATAATCATTCCACCCTATAAATAGAAGGAGAAATTTGGTTTTACACCTGTCAATTCCATTTTCTTGAAAACAGGCACATTTTTTGGAGGCGTCATATCAAACAGTGATGTTTTACCCTTTGACATGAAGGCTGCAACTCGCCAAATTAGAGACGTGAACGCACTAGTAATGAAACGTCATTCACTCAATTCAAACGTTCCCTATTGGCCATTTAAGAGGAAGCGTAATGTACATTTCCCAATCCTAATTCTACATTTATCTCACAAGTAGGCAAAGGTTGTGGAGTTCGCTATTTTTAAGCTTGCTAATAGTTGCTTGAAATTTTTCATGCCTTTTAAAATCTCTCTTATGCAGGTCAAACACTATGGCCGACATCATGGATTGGCATCAAATCTTAGAACCGTTACATGGCATAATATTCATTAAGTTTCCTTGTTGAGTAGTGTTTTTGAAATAATGGATGATTTGCAGCTCTCTAGATAAGCATTACTCTTGACTTTTACCATCATCTACAGTCTGTCATTATTCAACTTCATATTAAAAAATTAGCAAGAGAATTTTAGAATCTTGTGAAAAGTGCTTTTTGAAGATTTCTTCATAACAAACATACTTGAAATGTATATAAAAACTAGTGTTGAAAAACTAGAAAGTGTTGAGGGAACTGGATATAATTCTGGAATATTGTTCCTAGGGTATTAGAAGTAGAGTGTTATGAGCTTAACTAAAAATAGAGAGATCCTCTAATATATTATTATTGTTCTAAAAAATAATTTGAGGGGTTGGTGCTCCTTGAAATTGGTGTTTCAAAATGAGGGGTTGGTGCTCCATGAGTTGGTGCTCAAAAATTAGCCTATAAAGCATTGTTAATAGTGGTTTTTGAAGTTTAAGCCAGTAAGGCAGTTTAGGAATGGTTTTTCTACCCCAAGAGGGTTTTCTAGTCGGAAAATATTTTGTCTCTTTGTTCTTCTGTGTGCTCTCTGCTTTTCTATGTTATTGTTGTTTCAGTTCACTGTTGGGATTTTTACTATTCTCAATTCTATTTTTGAATTATTACATTCAACTCATGAATGCATTAATCAGAGTAATATTGAGATCAAATCTAAGCTATTTTTTGGCAAATGCAAGATATCTCACTCAAATCATATTTTCATAAGTTGTCTAATAGACTGAGTTAATGTTGTCATATCTTTATGCTTTCAAAAGTGATTACTCTACTCTTTTGTTGAAAGAAAAGGAAATTAGAATTAAAAGTCCTGATCGAAATTGAAAAGGTTTTGACACTGATTCACCCCACCTCTCAGTGTTTTTCCATAACTCAAATAATTGGTATCAAAGCGTAGGGTCCTCTGATAGGTCTAAACCACCTAAGATTGTTCCTGGTTTCGTGGAGTATTTTGGTTAATAAGGGAAAAAGATTTTCTTAGCAAAATTCTATTCATCATGTTCAACCTAAATCAAGTATAAGGAATAACTAGGAAGAGTTCATAAATAGTAGCCTTGAAATGGTAGAATATCCTATATCTGGAACTCCTCAGTTCGAAGGAACAAACTTTATTATATGGAAACATAGGATGGAAACATACTTTATTTAGGATCTGAAGTGTGGGCAGCAGTAGAAAAGGGTTGTACTACATCTGTAACATCTCCTTCCACTCTCGAGGAGATGAAAGCTCTTGAATTCAATACCAAAGCTACAAATGCTATTCTTAATAACTTTCCAAATAAACTCATTACAAAAGTCATTCATTGCAGCAGTTCTAAGGAAGTTTGGGACAAGTTGACTAAAATGAATTAGAATAGTGAGTTACAAGAGGAGATATCTTTGGATACTAAAATAAGTTGTGAAACATTTGAGAGTGAAGAAGGTGTAAACCTTCATAGTTTTAAAAAGAAGTCCAAAGAGATCATTAATGAATATTTAAATGATCAAGAAACTTGTGTAAACATAGATCAATCTTTGGGTGAAGTTAACTCTGAATAGGAATATGATGAACCAGAAAGTGAGGTTGATTTGGAAGGTGAATTCCTATGTGCCTTAGATACTATTAAGCAGCTTAGAAAAGAAAACTAGTTTTTAACAAGACAACTTCAGCAAAAAGAGAGTTTGGAAGTCAAGTTAAAACACAAGGATGAATTGTGTAATAAACTAGAAAATGAGATTGATTCTTTAAAGAAATATTCAAATAATGATTCCTTGTTAAAAGAACTAACTCTTAAGGACGATATGATTATAAGTTAGAAAATTGAAATTGAAGAATATAGGAGGATTATAGACATTGTGAGTTCTGATTTGGAGATTAAAAAGATTGTTTTTCTAAAACTTGAAGAAGAAGTAGTTTCTTTAAGAAAAGAGCTTGAAAGTATCAAGGCTCAATCTGGTAAAATTCAGAAATTTGATCATAGTACTAATATATTGAATGAGATGTTGGGCAGGAAAAAACATTCTAAAGATCCTACAGGAGTGGGATATGAGGTTGGACAAAGCTCTACATACAAATCTAAACATGAAACAGTGTTTACTACTTCAGATGGAAAGAAGTTTATAGCCAAGCAAACACCAAGAATGAAGGTTGATCTTGGTTACAGTATTGCTGCATCAAAGGATAACATTGATACTAGAAGACAATCTAAAGGTATTCATAGAGAAAGGAAAAATGTCTTCAGATCTTCACATCCTTGGCATGATCATTCATTCAGGTATAATCATTATTTCCAAGGATATTGTTATGCTTGTAATGACTATGGTCATAAGGAAATTGATTGCATAAGATGGTCAAATAAGAATCATTCTAATGTCCCTAGGAATGAGGATGTGGTGTGTTACAACTGTAACAATTTTGGTCACTTGAGAAGAGACTGTAGAATAAATACAAGTGATAATAATGTAGGGAACAATGCTGGAAATGTCTATAGGAAGTATTCTATTTCTTAGAACAATCACAAAGTCATTTGTTTTAGATTAATAACTTTGGACATAAAGTACAACAATGCAAATTCAATAGAAAGACAAGTACTTTAAGCAAACAAGTGAAAAATTCTTCATTGGAGTGGAGAAGAAAGAGCAATCAAGAAGACAAGAAGAGCAATAAAGATGCTTCTAAGAAAATTCCTTGTGCACTCCTTGCACAAGTGTTACCTTCCAAGTCTTGAGAAGAAGCAAAGACTCAGGGGGAGTCTATTATGGTAATATATTTTACCCCTATGGAGTCTAAAATGAGGTGTGGCATCTTGCATTTTCTTTTGGTGGTATAAGATATAAAGAAATGGCTTGTAAATACCACTATTTCATTATGTTTTTGAAATACAAGGTTGAAGTAGATTGATATGTTCGTTGATGAGGTTGATGCTCAATTCTTAAGGTGCTAATGAATCTAGTGTCTTGAAACTAGTATTGGATCTCAGTTGTGATCATATGGTTTGTCCTTGATGACAAAATCCCTTTCAGTTGATTCTACTTGTTGACAGTTTCAGATTGGTTTCTCATACTTTATCTTGGTACAGTTTTGTCTATATGGTTTACTTGTCTTGGCATTCAATGGACAATTTACATTCATAATTTTAATATCTTATGGTACAGATCAGTTTGAGCTTCATGCTGTCTCTGGTTATCTTATTTTTACTTTGTCTCAAGGATAGAAAAAGAACATTTTGGCATGAAAATGCTAAGGTGTCCCTGATCCATTTTTCTGATAAACGTCTCTATTGCCTTTCGGCAAGACGTTCTTGATGTCATGACGATTTGATTTTACATACAGGCAGCTTTCGGCGTGACATTCACATGGTTTTGGAAATAGAGGAAAGGTCTATCAACATAAGTATTTCTCACTGCTGAGAGGTCTTACCGAATGAGTCAAGTCTCACCCACTAATACATAAGGAGGCTCATCGGTGTAAGAAATCCCTATCGGCATGTTGTTTCATTGAGCGCTTTGTGTCTTGGTGACTGGCACAAGAAATAACATATCAACAAGAGTTACGACATCGATATAATGTCTTAGCAAACTCACCATGTCTCCCCGACCAGAAACAAAGGGTGCTCTTCGGCAAGAGGTTTTTCTTTGTTGTAACGTCTTAGTGAACTCCCATTGTCTCACCGATCAAAGGAAAAGGAACATATCGGCAGGAGTGTTGTATTTGGTATGTTGTCTCACCAAAGACATATTGTCTCACCGACCATGACTGAAAGGTCTTATCAGCAAAGGTTGTGGCATCACTGAAATGTCATAGCATTTTCATGGTGTCTTACCGACTTGTGCTCAGAGTTTATATCGGTAAGAGTTAGAGTCATTGGTATAGGGTCACAGTGAGTTTGTAATGTATCAGCGACTCAGAGTGGATAAAGCATTTTGGTATGACTCATGTGCAGTGAAGAAAAGTCTTGGAAAGTTTGAATTCTTATACCGACCGAAAACATAAAGGTATACATCTCGGTAAGAGTTAGGGTTTTCGGTGTGAGGTCTCAGCAAGTGACCTCTAGTCTCGCCAATGGAACACAAAAGAACTTTTTCGGCATAGGATCTGACTTGTCTCAGTGACATAGAACATGGTGGGTGACTTTCAGTATGACTCAAGCATTCTACGAGAGGTCTCCTCGATGATGGTATGCTATAGCAACACTCATAAGATAGAAGGATGCATCGACGAGAGAAACATAATGTCACGGCGACATACAAGGGATAAAGTCTTTCGGTGAAACTTAATGAAATCTACAAAATGTCTTCCTGATAGCAGAATGTCATAGCAAAAAATAAAGGGATGACTGACAGTGATAAAGTTTCCTTCGGCATAGGTATTGAATTGTCACAGCGACATGTTTGATCACGGGGGCTCTCAGCAAAACAAAAACTTGTCTACAAGATGTCTTTCTGATTTCAAAAGGTTACAACGATAGTGAATGAAATGAAAAGGGTATCTCATTGAGAAACTTTCTTATGTCTCAATGATTGGAAAGAACATAATGCATGGCTCTTGGTGTGACATAATGTATTTGTTATATTTTCTTCTCGACTCTGATGGGTCATGGAGAAAGCGATAACTGAGAGGAATGTCTGGCAATGTAATTGCCTTCGGCAGAACTATCTAGATGTATCAGTGAATGGTTAATGAAGACTCAAACACTATGGCCAACATCATGGATTAGCAACAAATCTCATAATAGTTACATGGTAGAATATTCATTGAGTTTCCTTCTTGAGCAGTTGTGTTTTTGAAATAATGGATGATTTGTAGCTTTCTAGATAAGTGTTACTCTTGATTTTTACCATCATCTACAGTCTGTCATTATTTAACTTCATATTCAAAAATTAGAAAGAGAATATCAAAACCTTGTGAAAAATGCTTTTTGAATATTTCTTCATAACAAACATACTTGAAATGTATATAAAAACCAGTGTTGAAAAACTAGAAAGTGTTGAGGGAACTGGATGTAATTCTGGAATATTGTTCCTAGGGTATTAGAAGTAGAGTGTTATGAGATTAACTGAAAATAGAGAGATCCTCTGATATATTACTATTGTTATGAAAAATAATTTGAGGGGTTGGTGCTCCTTGAAATTGGTGTTTTAAAATGAGGGGTTGGTGCTCCTTGAAATTGGTGTTTCAAAATGAGGGGCTGGTGCTCCTTGAGTTGGTGCTCAAAAATTAGCCTATAAGGCATTGTTAGCAGTGGTTTTTGAAGTTTAAGCTAGTAAGGCAGTTTAGGAGTGGTTTTTCTACCCCAAGAGGGTTTTCCACTAGGAAAATCTTTTGTCTCTTTGTTCTTCTGTGTGCTCTCTGATTTTCTGTGTTATTGTTGTTTCAGTTCACTGTTGGGATTTTTACTGTTCTCAATTCTATTTTTGAATGATTGCACTCAACTCATTAATGCATTATTCAGAGTAATATTGAGATCAAATCTGAGCTATGTTTTGGTAAATGCAAGATATCTCACTCAAATCATATTTTCATAAGTTGTCTAATAGACTGAGTTAATGTTGTCATATCTTTGTGCTTTCAAAAGTGATTACTCTACTCTTTTGTTGAAAGAAAAGGAATTCAGAATGAAAAATATTGGTCGAAGTTGAAAAGTTTTTGACATTGATTCACCCCCCTCTCAGTGTATGTCCATAACTCCAACAACTAGGCCAATAGTCAAGATTATTTAATCACCATCAATAGTAATCAGGAAAAGGAGCTCAAATATGTTGGTCAATTGTCTTGGGGAGTTTATTTTAACTTCTATATGTAGGTTTATTCCAATAGAGGTGGCATTTGAAATCCATAACAAGCTATGCATTATAAATCTTAAATGCTTCCCTACACTATCAATTCTTTGTGCAACAGATAGGCATGGCGTGGCATTGGAGTTGGCCATTGGAATTAGAAAAAAAATTCACAAGCAGTTGGAGAATTGGCTAGAAAAATTGAAAAGAACATTTTTAAATGCTTGAGTCTAAATACTAAATGGTTTTGTAGGTTGACCAAATTGGAGGTAAGGACTTATGATGGCATCAATATCTCATAATACCAAGTTTTTTGAACACTTTAGTTTTTTTTAACACTCTTAGAGAGTCCATAAAGCTCTCTTAAAGATTTGTTTCCTTTCTTATGCTCTTAGGACACTAGATTTCTTTTGGGTCTAAAATGAACAAATTCAAATTCTTGCTACAAAGGGTTTTAAACGAATGTTAAGAAAAACTCACTAAATTTAATTTGGCGTTAACAAATTGAACAAGGCAATCTTCAAATTTTCATTAGCGCTTTAAAAAGAACTCACAATTTCTTTGAAAGGTTAAAACAAACATGTGTATTTTATGATTTGTAATATTTTTTGCAAAATAATCTCATCTAAAAAGGCATATGCACTTCTCTTGCAATTCACAACGATCTTGAGAATCAAAAGTCTTTTTGATGACATTAAGATGCATAAAAGATTGCCTCCACACTTCATTTTGGGAACTAAAATTGAACAAATCTTGTGAGTGTGAGTTAGGTATATTGCATGTGTTCACCCTTTGTTTCTAAATGAAGTTCGATTGGACTACGAATGTGCTTGGTCATTGTTGTTTACCTTTAGAGGGGCCTACCTAAGAGACACATCCGAAAGGAGAAATCAAAGGCAACTCCAACTAGTTTTTGATTCGGGCCGGTATATAAATGGATAAGACTAAAATGTCAAGTCCTCATGGTATGTAGACCTTAGCCATACAATTTCTTTCTAAATGGGGTACTACTGTAAAAAGTATAAGAGCCCCTAATAGGATTGATTAAATCCTTTCCTGGCTTGTTGGACGCTCACAAGGTGCCATGTCCTCGATGTCCCATCATTCAGAACCTTTTTTATAGTAACCAACCATTCCATCCAACGAGTTTATCAAAGTGGTGCATTGGAACTTAGATTCCAAGAAGTTACTTGCCATGTCCGATCTTGGTTAAAATATAGAGGTTAAGACTTCATTCTTAACAGAGATTTATATTTTTTCCTTGGTTTCATGTAAAATCATCTCTTCTACATGGAAAGGCATGAGGCAAGCCCACTAAGAAAAACATACCAATTGAGCTAGGATGTTATATTGCTTGTGAGTCAGTTTTAAAACACAGTGCTTGGATCCAAATCATTGAAACCAACATTCAACGAATCATCAAAATTTCAAACCTTTTGAGAGGAACAAATACCTTTGAAAATTCCACATGTTACTACTTGTCCCTAGGGGTTCTTATCCCTAGAAGGCTTCTAAACAATAGGACCTATATCTCGATTTGTAAATTCAAAAGTCAACAATAGGAAACTATGGTCTTGAAAACTTGATTTTCACATAATGGACCTTGTGGAACAAAAAGGAATTGAGACATAGACATTCAATTTGAAAATTAAGCAAGAAGTATGTTTATGGTAAGCAAAATTCATTAACCAAGATTAACTCAAATTGAACCCCACACATGTGCTTGTTTATCCTTTTTTCATCTTCCGAGCAAACATTGGTCTTTTGGTTTGAACTACTCTTAGAGAAAAGTGTGTTCTTCAATATCTTGGTCTAGTAAAAAAAATTTCTCTAAGTCTCTTAGGATCAAAATAAAACCTTCATCCATCTTCCAAACATCAAAACCGTTTCCTCTCATCATCAATTCTCGGAAATATTTTAAAAAAAAGGATAAAATCCCTCATTCTAGACTTTGGGAAAATCATTTGAACCAAATCAAAATCATTTCGTTTGATTAGATGTGTGTAGATGAATCCTTCTCCACATAGTTAGTCAAATTATCAAACTTTGTGAACAAGTTTATCCCTTGGTAACATACAACATCTTGGGATTTAGGAGTTCATTATCCAAAATCAAATCAAACCAAAATCATCTTGGTTGGTTAGGTGTGTCTAGATGAATCCTTCTCTACACATTTAATCAAATTAACATCTTGTGGAGAAAATTTACTCTAGGACAACATCCAACCTTTTAGAGTTTACGAGTTCACTATCCAAATCAAATCAAAAAATCAATCTAAGTCCTATAGTTTAGAATCCTTTTCAAGGTTTCCTTAGAGTTCCAATCATTCATCAATCATCCATCTTTCATATCTCACCACCATCCTTTTGATCCTTAAAATCTTAGACTTTCCTTTTTGTACTTAGAGTTTAGATCAATCCAAAGAATTGGAGGTTCACCTCCCACATTCTTGAAAATTGATGCTTATTTTATAGTCCAAACTAGACCTCAACACAAGAAGAACATGGAATATAAACTTGATCCATACATCATGAGTAAACCAAATCAACTAAAATTTCAAATCCCTACAAATTCAATTGAATATCAAAACTCACATTTATCCAATCCATACGTGGGATCATTATCTCCTACAAACCTCAATGATACAAATGTGAGTATTCCCAGTCAAAAGCTTGGAAAGCCTTTCCCAATGGTAGATTTAAATATGATTCCAAAACTGAAACTCTATCAACTAAACACTCAGTGCATGAGTCTTGCACAAAACAACATCATCCAACCAAATCCCTATATGTCAAATGTGAATGTACCAAGTACAACTTCACCAAGCATGAACATTTTGATTCCAAACTTGGTAAAATTTGGGATGGATATGTTTGCAAATCATATGAATGTCTTTCAAAGTCCAAACAAGATGTTTACAAGTCCAATTCAAGGTAACATCATGCAAAATAAAACTTACCTAAATCAAGGCAATATGATCCCCAACACCGATAATGTTCAATTTCCACCTATAATGCCAAATCTGAACACCGTCCCAAATTAGAACATTGTCCAAAATCAATTTTTTGATGATACCATGTGAACACCACAAGTGTACATCACAAATTTTCTTGAACGAAATCCAAATTAGTGGAGTCAAATTCAAAATCAAGATCAAATTTCGCTAGAGCAACTTGCTTTACATGCCAAACTAATTGAATTACTGAGCCAAGAGATATATTCACTCCAAAATCAATACACTCTTCTATTGGTTAATCCATGTCATCAAAGAATTAATTTTTTTCCCCAACTACATCAAGAACAATATCTCCAATTTCAAGAAGTTATATATCAAGATCAATAACATCAACAACAAACCCAATTACCCCATCTTGAAGATCAATCACCACATTTCAAAGACCAATCACCACATCTCCAAAATAAATCACAACAAGGTCAATTTAAGACACAAATCTCACAAGGTAACAAGCAAAAATACACACCACTTGGGAGACCAATCAAATCAATCTTGCAACAATTGGTATAAGAAAATATCATCAAAATCCCTGTTTATGCGAACTATCAAGAACCAAACATAAAACCACTAGGGTATAATGAGAAGCACCTTTGTGATTATCATAGAATAAAGGGAAAGAGAGCATCAGATTGTATTCAACTCAAAAATATCATCCAATACCTTATTGATAAAAAGATAATCACTATTGGGGAAAATGATAGCATTAACAATCTCTCCACAACAACTGTTGAGAACAAGGATCAAGAAAAATACATCACTAAGCACCTTGAAGTTGTGTCTACTTCATCTAATGATCAAATTAACATACCTCAAGATTCACTTTTCAATCATGATCAAAATTCACCAACAATACCAAACAATGATCCAATTCAAGAAATGTCAACATAATTTGATCCTATGGTTGAAGACATTGACAATCTCTCTGCCACAATTTTTCAAAAAAATGTTCAAGATCTCTCCATTATTGAGCACATTGAAGATGTTTCTACCCCATCCAATGATCAACTCACCATACATCAAGAGCCACTTTTTAGTGATCTATTTCAAGGAGTGTTGGAATTATTTGATCCCATTGAAATAATCTATGATCCATTGACCAATGATCATATTGAAATTTTATCTACATCACCTTATGAGTTAGAGGACATATCTCATGAATTTATTCTGAAGCATGATCAACATCTCTCACCAAAGTCTAGCAATGGTCCTTCCCAAGACATATTGACATCCTTCGACCTCATGGTTGCAGATACTGAAGGAATCCTCAACTCGACATTTGATCTAAGTCCACTCAAAGATCAAGAGGATATTGAGCCACTTCCCATTCCAATGAAAACATCCAAGAATCCTTTATAAGCAATCCATCCTTTGAAACTGACCCATGTCAAGAACTTGATCCAAAGCATGTCAAAAGGAATTGTGAAATTATTCAAGATCAAAAATTTGTATCTCCAAGATATTATCACAATCTAATGGACACTCTCCTATCTATACGAGATGTTGCAAACTATGTTCACATCCACATAGCACATACTCCTCCATCTACCCATGAGATATTTTATACAAATGGACATGCAGATGATCTTCATTCAAAATAGGATCCCTTTATTCCTAACATTATTACACAAAAGGAGAAGGTTATTGATTCCTACAGTCAAATAGAGTTGTCAATAGCAATATCAGATATATCCCAAATTCAGACTTAGGACATCATAAATAAAGATATCCAACATTATCCACTCAAGGAAACAGGTTAGACAGAACAAGATATTTCAGAGTTAGCAAAGAAAAAAATTGAAATAACATCATCTACAGTGGTTTTTTTATCAAAGAATGCATTATAAAAATGAACCCTCAAAACAAGCAAAATCAAGGAATGAACTTGTGCCACTACCACCATACTGGGGGCAACTTTGTCTCAAGCAAATGTCAACATAGGGAGCACGAAGAGTCCTTATGATGAAACTGATGTCAATACTACAACCAGCCACGTTATGAATCTTCATCCACCCATCACCCCATCCATTAATTGGGACCAACATCAAAAGAAAGATTTGAATAAAAGATAAAAGAACTTTATCAAAGAAAAATAAGCTAAGGAGCACAATGGAAAAATCAAATACAAGTGGATACCAAAGAATACAAAGAAATATTATCCCTATCAAACTCCATTAGTCAAAGAAACTATTGGAAAAAATAAAAAAGGAAAAAGTATCCATCAAAGATGTTCACAAAATCAAAAGCAGGATTTTGAAGCAACGTACAAAGTGTATCAATCATTTGGTCATAATTCCATGCACACTTCCATATCCACCCATCATTTCTCATCTTCCCAAGTTTGGAGAGTCAAAGGTTCCAAACTATCAACCAATCCATCTTTTATTCCTAAACGCACTCCATCCACTCCTCCACACATGATATCCAATTCTCACATTGACCATGTACTAGAAACCATCCTTCATGATAAGGATCTAGAAGGCACTCTATTGTGATGTGTGCACAAAGACAAAGTTAACTCTGGTATCAACAAAGTAGATCAAGAATCTCAAAAGTTGCATTCAAGTGCATATATCTTGGCAACACAACTTCTTCAAGAAAGATATTGATGGCACATTATGATAGAAGAATCTACATCAACACCACAAAGTGATTCAACATAAGCTTAAAATCTTTTAGAAAAATCCAAAAAAATCAAAAAATATGAAAATCCAAAAAAATAAAAAAAAATTGTCCTCTAGTGAAAACCACTACGGTGGCACTTTGGACAGGTACCATGATGAAAACCTGGAAAATAGGCATTATGTGTAGAATCAAGAATCTATGTGTTCCACTTCAGGTGAAGGCATCTCATCTCAACCATAATAAATCCATCCATCCATGAACCAGTTATCCAATCCATTTTCATCCATCCATGTCCATTGTCCAAGTTATCTTGATCTTGACAAGCTTCGGTGCACACTTTACTCTTTCTTATCATGGTAAACATTTTGACATGGGCCATTATTTTTTATCTTATCCTATGCAGCATTAACTGAGCTATGAAGCATTATCCAAATGAGCATTCTTTATTTGAACATTGTATCTTATCACAAGATAATCCTTGGCATCCTTTGAATCCTTACCATAGCCATCAATCCATACATCTATCTAGGCATCTATCCATGACATTCCATGCATTTCTAGACACTGGGGGAAGATATTTAGATCTCACTTCAGGAATAAATCTTGATCTATATCCTCTTACTTATGTGGTGATTTAAACATTGGAAAATGTGAAATAAAATTGGTCAAAACATTTGTGAGAAAGATTCCAAATCACTAACCCATGGCACATTTTGGTGAGAAAAAGTTCCTTATCAAGTTTCATCTTTCATCAAACATCAATCCAAACAATCAATATCAGTCGCATCTAACACATTCTTCAACGTCACAACAAATCATTCAAAACAATTTTGTTCCAAAATAAAGATTCAAAATCCTGATCAATCAAATCCAATCAATCCATCATCATCTTGGGATATCCATCCTAATCATTGTGTTTCTTAACACTATCCTTGCATTGTTGTGCATCCCCAACAATTTTATCATCATCAACCCTGATCAATGAAATCCTTGTATTGTTGTACATCCTCAACAATCTTATCATCATCAGTCCCATCAACATCTCAATCCTTGTGTTGCTTAACACTATCCTTGCATTGTTGTGTATGCTCAACAATGTTATCATCATCAATCCATCGATCCGATCAATCAACCTTAGCTTGGTTTTCAACAAAATCCCCAAATAGATCACTAATATCATTAGACACATCCATATCCAAATCGTCAAAATCATGCGAGAAATCCAAAAAACATTCATAAAAGTCAGAAAACGTCAAAAACATGGAATCCAAACTACATCGTCTTTGAGCCTTGAATGTAGGCAAGGTTGTTCTTTGATCAGCCCCTAAGACATCAAAATACAAAAACATAAAAAAAACACAAAATCCAAAAACATTCATAAAATTTGACAAAACCCAAAAACATTTAAAAAATCACACAAAATCCAAAAACATTTGAAAATATCAAAAAAACCCAAAAACAACCTCAAAATAGCTAAAAAGATCAAAAACATTCAAAAAACCCAAAAAATTCATCCATCCATCATGTTTCACAATCACCCACAATAAACGTCCATTCATAACAAATCAATCATCACCTTCATCCTTTGGCAAAACAAACAGAAACAAGCATAACAATTAGCAAAAGAAAACTTCAAACACAAAATCAAAATCGAAGCAACTAAATTTTAAACGCAAAATAAAACTCTTGATCATTTTCAAACATGTCAATCAACCTTATATCAATAGCCTATCAATCAACTTATCAAACCATCATCATCCTATACAATGAATGTCCTAGGATATATCGTTCTAACAATGGGCATCATTTTGGATCACTTTGGATTCTTATCCTATTAAAACAAATCCCTTTGGCTAGAGGTATGAAGAACATTGACTTGTTTGTGTACTTGATCTTTTCTTTTGATTTATCATATTGCGCTCATTCCAATGACCTCTCGATGATGTCTAATCAAAGTGATTTGGAAAGAAAGGAATGGGGCATCAATCATTATCCTTTTGTCTATTGTGCTTTTTGTACATTCTTGTAATATAACTTGGTGAATACTTGCTTTGTTAGGTACATCCTAGCAAGGTTTTTGTATGTCAAGTGCGAACAAGAATACTCCTATCTATTTTTTGAGTCAAAGTCCATCACACTATGTACAACACCATCCTGGTTCTTTATACCTTGATACATTGTACCTACATGTGTTATCAAACATAAGGTAAGTAACCCTTTTAAAGTCCCAATTCCTGATAAGTAAATCATCATCTATCATCATCATCTTCATCTCTAATAAAGTCTCATCAAATCATGGACTTGTTGGATCCTCTTGTCTTCATCTCATTTCTTCTTTCTTCTCTTTGCACTAACATCATCATCACTAATGCATCCATCCTGCATCCACTAGCCACCAAGCATGTTGCATATCATATCACATCATATAGAAAACACTGATCATCTCACATCCATTGCATAATCATATAGGCATCATCACATCATCCATGCCATCCATTTCACATGCATTAAATCATCATTTTAAGTTGTTTAGGATAATATAGATTGCTTATTCTAAGCATCTTAAAATCATCTCATTTGCATCATCATCATAACCATCCATATGTCCATATTGAACCTCTTTACTGTGAGATCGACCATCAAACCGAATCCTTTCACTCAATCTCTCGAGGGGGCAATGTACTAGTGTATGTCTTTCCACTAGGGCATCTGAAAACATCATCGCGACAACTTTATTCTTTCAACCAATGTAGCAAGTGCATTGTTTCAAAAAGGGGAAAAATATAGACATGTGAAATAAGCATCATTCACATTCATCCATGACTCATTAGGTAAAATAAAGTTCATTAAATTCAATCTCCTAAGGTCATCTAATTAAATTAAGTAAATCAACTTAGTTTAATTTAAGCATAACATCATCCTTTTAATTAAATAAACCAAACTTTATTTAATTAAATCTCAAATTCATATTCCTCCTTTTTTATTTAAATAAATCCCTAAATCTAAGTCAAATGGGTCAAACCACCTATCATCATCCTAAATTAATCTAATCCATGATTAATCTAATCTAATCACCCATCACATCCTCTAGCTTTTCCCACTTGCACAAATAAATCAATTTATTGATTTATTAAATTCATCATTTTCTTTCAACATGGCATCTTTGAGGAATATTCTCCAAGTTTGAAATCTCCCCCCAATTTGACATGTACATCCAAAAAATCATTTAATAGGTCTTACATGTCTCTTACATGTCTCTTGCAAAAGTCAAACTCAATATTTATCTCATCTTGTCATCAAATTAAAATTTCAAATCTCCCTTTTTGGCACATTGACCAAAATGTGTTCATTCCTCAACCTCTCACATGTTGACAAGTGGCATCTTTCCATTGGTTGGTTTTTAGTCCCACATCCTCCATGTTTGGAATTCTTTTATCCTTCTTGGCTATAAATAGAGAGTTTCTCTATTGTATCACTCCTCCACAACTCATCATCTTGATAATCAACATATCTGGAGCTTATCAAGGATTGGGAAATGGCTTCTTTCCACAAAAGCACCAATCCACTACGGGATAGGGTTTGGTCATGTTCTTATATGCTTGCAATTATTTGTTTTTGTTCTATTTAATTGCATATTTTAGCATGGTTAAATATTTCATAGGGATGTTGAATTTAATGTGTTTCCAACGACTAACATGGTGATATTATGTTAAGATATAAACATTTTGCAGATTTAGCATCCACAGAAGTATCAATAGGATGAAAACCCAAAAAAGGATAGGGATTAAAAACCATGTGATGAGATGCTCCTAAATCCAAACACCATCTATCATGAATATAATGAATTATAGAGGTTACCAATGCATGTCCTTTACCCATGTAGATTTTTTCTTCTTTACATTTCATTACACTTGCAAATCTTGCATTCCTTGACTATGTAGGTTTGGATGAAGGTGAAGGTAATGCATATGGAGAGGCTATAGAAGAAGGAGTCACAAACGAGGGTAGTGCAATATTTTTCTTCTGAAGAAGATGTGAAAGCTCATCAATCTTCTTTGTATAACAATGGTGTTCATCATGACCTTTCTTCTTGCAATACACACAACTAAACTTCTCCTTACATTTATCCTCTTTTGAAGAGGTGGAAAACTCATTAGGCTCTATCTTAGCCTTAGGTTTCTTCTTTCCTTTGCTCTAAGATGCTTTTACAACTAATACATGATTCATAGAAACCCTCTCTAACTAGGAAATTTTGGCTTGCTACCTCATCAATTAGTCACAAAATGTATCAAAAGAAGGCATGATGAATGAATTTCCCAAAGCATCCATGGTGGAGTAGAAGGTAGAAGAAAAAATAGGAAATGGAACATTCAACTTAGAAAAAAATAAAAAATGGACTCCTTATTAGTTTTATCCTTCCCACATCCTCCCAATTGTGACCTCATAGATTTGAACTTGACTAGGAAATCATTAATGGAAGGAAATGCATCAAGGGAAAGATAAATTAATTCTGCCTCTAGCTGCAAAGCACAAAACTCACTGATCTGACCAAACAGGTTTTGTGAACTCATCCCATACCTCTGTAGGTGTATTACACTCCTCAATGTGGAAAAGAAAAATATCAAAAACATGCAAAGCTATCAGAACCATAGCTTCATCACACTTGTTTTTATGAGAAAATTTTTCATACTCCCTAGTAAAAGTGGGTTATGTATCATTAGTGTGGACCACAAACCCTTACATTGGAGCAACCTACACATTTTAATCTTCTATGTATGATAATTATGGGGGGTTAAAATTTCAACTGAATCAAGAGTATCCATGACAACAATTTGCACCATAAGCAAGAAAAATACACTAAACTAGTCGAAATAAAACCTCTAAAAATATTAACCAATGTAGCCTCTTGAGATTTATTTTTCCAAAATACTTCACGAAGAAATAATGCAAAAAGGGTTGATTATGTAACTGAATTTCAAAAAAAATGAGCAAAAAATTGTACACCTTAATTGGTGTGTTGTTGTAGGATCCTACACCAAATTGCCATGTCAAATGTCTAAATCCACTTACCAAGCACACAAGCTAGCACATGGAGCAAAACCGAACATTACTTGTCTAGTGTTAGTGCTGAAGCATATGAATGAAAAAAGAACACCTTTGTAGCAAATATGGGATAAATGTTGCCAAAATAACCTCAAAAAAAAATTTGGGCCCACTTCCTCTTCGGATACACAACAATTAGAAGCACTAAATAAATATTTTTTGTTGAAACTTTATAAAGTATAATGTTTGAAAAAAATTTGTCCACCAAATCCAAATACGTGCCTACTACAAAGGGATTTCAGCCTTCATTACACCCAACAACACTTTTAATGCTCCCATCCAACTTTCCCACGTAGATTTCAAATTGTGCTTGGGAAGATTTTCAACACCAAATATGGCTTTGCATGACTTGCAAATGGCATGCTCGGTCTACAAAAATAAGTTGAAAATGGAAAGGTTTATAAGTGCCTCCAAAGGAAGAATTGTGACTATAAAAGGAGAGTAGTCATGGGCCTCCAAATGATGATAGTGGTGGCCTCTCCCAATGATAAGCGACCTCTTTTCTATTTTGAAAAATAGATTTGTACTCCCCTCTTCAACATAAAATCATTCCTTCAATAAAACACAACTTCTTCTTAGAAATTGGGCCTACAAAAGATAAATCACTCTCATGAAATCCTAGAAGGTTGCAAATGCAATGACCTATGGGGAAATCATAGTAACAAAGGATGCTTTCCCAAATTCATGGGTCAAATATTTGATGAAAAAGGATGAAAATAGTAGTTATGAGTATAGATAACAACTCCTTCTAGTCTATCCACACTTGCCTCAACAATCACAACACATTCACACTCACGATAGCCTCAATAAATTCATGTGGCCTCATCAATTTCAATGTGAACTATTTCAAACTTGGAAATCACCCCACCTTTCAAATCACTTAAAATAAAATAGATCATTCCTTCATCATGAAAATATCCATGAAAAATGGTTAGCAAACTCAAAACCACCCCAAAGGTGAAATAAAAATTTTCAGAACAATTTCAAATGCCAAACAAAATATAGGAAAAAACTTTCTTGGATATCCTCGAAAGAAACTCTATAGGAAGGTGAGTAGGAGGAGGAGCTTTTGTATCATGTAGGAGACAACAAATCCTTCCTAGGATCCTCAACTTGCAAAAACAACCATCCTCACAGATACACGAGAGAATCATAAAGCTATTGTGCCGAAATATCAATAGATGATATTCAAAAAATGGATTGAGATGTGAGATATAAAATACATAATGTATAGGCCTTTTAAAGGAGTGAAAGAAAGAGATGGGTGAAAAACTACTCGATATGGGAAAACTGCCAAAACAATTAACCCTAAGATAAAAACTTAACACTAACAATTTTTCATAAATATCAATCATATGAAGACCAAGATTAATTTTTGTGTGAACAACCAAAGAGTTTTTACTCCTTAAATTTAGATTGATTAAATATTATTATAATGACAAGAAACTCTACTTAATGCTCTTAAATTTTGGGGTGATAGTAACAAATTAAATTATAGCCTATTAGGTCAAGAGAAAAAAAATGAGAATAAAGTCAGAAAATAACAAATAAATATTGGACTCTATTGAATAGGAGCTTAATAAAATAAAGGATAAATTTTAGATAGATAAGGGGAAAGTCAAGTTTAAATGAACTATAAGTAAATTCCCGTAGATAAATGGTGCTAATGTTAAAACCAAAATTGTAAAAGGAAACTTATAGACAATGAAAAGACTAAAAAAACAAAATCTACCTATGAAAGATAATTGAAATTGCTAAGACCTTGACAAAATTAAGATGAAATTTTATTTTTTTTTCTTCATACAAGGTGTAAAGTCTCCTTCAAAACTTTTTTTTACCATTATCACAATAATTTAGTTGCATATTTTTTTAATGTTTTATGGTTTTTTTAGCAAAGAGTATAGTATAATAGACAAAGTCCAAGTATTTAGTAATGAAGGAATATAAATGTGTATTGAGGTCACTATTTTCCTTATACATTAAAAAATATTTGGCAGAAATATAAAGGGAATATGATGTCTAGCAAATATTAATAATAATTATGTATTTCTAGCATTGTTGAAGTATTCATTGTCTTTCCCGCCATGTATATTTTCAACTCATTATTCAAATTTATCAACATTTTAAAATAGTTAATCTAGGGTGGTGGAGGGGGAACTAAGGAGGATTATGTATAATTAGGATGTGTATAAGTATAATCTATAGAATAAGAAATGAAATAAAAATATTTAAGGTATTTAATGAATCATGAAATAAGGAACAGGATCTAAGAACTAAGAATGGATGAAGATATATAATGAGGTGCATATAATGTAAAGGAAGGATAAATAGAGAAATATTTAAAAAAAAGTTTGGCATAATGGAAGAAGGGATAGTATGAGTGCTTGAATGCCACTAACCTAGGACAAGGAGCCACATATGTCCTACAAACTATGTTAAGTAAACTAGAGTAGAGGGTGGAGAAGAAAAAGGTGTAGATGTGAAAAATTGCATACAAGATGCAAGTATGGTAGGGGAAGAAAAATCAAGAGGTAGTTAAGAATGTAAGACAAAATTCATTAGAGGGAAAAGTTGTTGAGGAAGACATGGTCACATATTGGTGAGGGAGTATGGATACAATAATCTAGGAGTTAGGGTTTGCAAGCTTAGAACCAATAGTGTGCAATACATATAACACTAATTGTGTATTGATAAATAAATTGTATCAAATACATTAATTCTCTAATATTTTTTTAATTAACAAATATAGTGATAGTATTAGTCAAATTCTAATTGGAACATCACTAGAGAAACCATTCTTAATGGATTGAACAACATGTATATTTAAATGAGAAATTCATAAAGTTAGATGAAAATGAAAATATTATAGCATAAAATAAGCCCATAAATGTATAAAGGTAAGAAAGAAATAAAGATGACCTAAGGGTTGAAAAAAGTAAAAAGAATAGTCAACAATCATATCTAAGATAAAAGAAAAAATTATTCAAAAATTACAGGGTGGCTGGAATAGGTATAAGATAAGATATAACATTGAGTGACACAAAATTAAATAATGATGTAGCTATGAAGTATCAAAGAGAGTATAACCCTAATAGCATGCAAAATTATGAGAATGGAATAAGAAAATACAGACCTCAAATCTTAATAAAAATGAAAGATAAAGGTTAAGGTAAAACACTAAGAATAATAACTATAAGAATAGATGAGTTCACAAAAATATAACGTATAAACCCATTTTATATAAATCTAGTCTAATTAAAGATATTAAACCATAAATAAAATAACCCAACTTGTATATTTAATCTAGTAGCTAACTCAATACATTTAAATAATACTTAGAGGAAATAAATCTATTGAATCATGGGGTAAGTATCTTTACAAATAATGATGAAATATAAATATTAATGATCCATAGTATCCATTCATTGATGTACATAAACCAATGCACAAAAAATGTTAAATATTTTGGATTCTAAGCAAGCTTAAAAATATTTGTGGTTCAAATTTGAGCATATAAAGTTTGATTCTAAGCATGTGTAATTGATCTTGGATAAGTACATTCTTTGTAACTTTTAATACTAACCTAATAAAATGTTGAATCTTAAAAACCACTTCACTCCAATCTCTACTATTTTAAAATACCTTTGGTGAAATTATTTGATCATTAGTGTTAAGGTATCCAAGGTAAACCACCTTTATAAACTACCTCTATGACTTTGGGAAAATGATTGAAGGTAGTATGTGCATTCTTGTAAATGACTTGTGATGATAATGCAGACTAAGATTCCATTTAAGCTCCAAATTGAAATCTTTCTAGATGAATGCACCTTTTTCTCTATATATTTTCTTAATTTTTTTTATTTAGATTACTTATGAATTAATTGGAAAAATGCATGTCTTTGAATAGAAAAATATATCAATTAGTCATCTAAAATTGTTTTAAGTGTATTCACAATATCTAGTGAAATGAGTCAAAAAAATAATATCTTGATTTTATCTTTAAATTTTCCTTTCAATCATGTGCTACGAAAGATGGACCTAAAACAAGAAATTGCTAGTTTTGAGGTAGGGATTGAATGCATGGAAATGGGTATGGATATGAGTTGAATGTGGCGATTAATAGTATATATGAGAATGAAGATATAATAGTAAAGGAAAATAAATGAATGAATAAAAATATACAAATGTAAGGATGATGCAGATACAAAAGGGTTTCGAGTTGTGAGTGAAACTTAACACAAAAGTTTACCACTTGTAAATAAATAATTTTCTTAATTCATTCGATCATTCATTCCATCAAAATGGATGCACACTAGAAGTATTTCGAAAGGAAATAATTATAGGAACAATAATTCCATCAATAAATATTATTATTTATGGTCTATTATTTTTAATTTCAAGCATAGACTTCTTACTAATATTGTTTATTTTTATGCATTAATATTTTCAAAAGAGGGATTTGTCCCATTTTAAACATCTTCTCTAAGGCCGCCAAATGATTGTTTTATTAGTTAAAATTTAAGTATAAATACATGTTTAGGAATCAAGATAATGAATCCTTTCAAACTATTATGTAGTATCTTTCTCTAGACAATCTATATGGTTGGGATTTAGTGTACAAAACTTTAGTGGAAGGACTGGAAATGGTATCTTGATACTTTTTTTGGAATTAAAAGTCTTTGAAAGGTTCTTTCCTCCCTTTCCCATGATTTCAAAAATAAATATTAGATTGAATCCTAATTCAATTTTGATTAAATGGAATTACAAGTTTGGAGTAGTTGGATTTATTAAATTTAAACCCAAAATAGCTCACTTTGGATGATTTCTCTCTTCCTAACATATTTTTTTTAGATCTCCACTTATTCAATTGGGTGTCTCCAACTCTATCATCTTGTTGGACATTTAGAATCTATCACTTATCTTTTATTATTTTACCCATAGGGATAAGCTACATGAACCTAAATACATGAATTTTTCAAGTCCTTTCTGTTGGAGCTATGGGCAGACACTAAGAGGAGGGGGGTGAATCAATGTCAAAACTTTTTCAACTTTGATCAAGATTTTTCATTCTGATTTCCTTTTCTTTCAATAATAGAGTATAGAGTAATCACTTTTGAAAGCACAAAGATATGACAACATTAACTTAGTCTATTTGACAACTTATGAAAATATGATTTGAGTGAGATATCTTGCATTTTCCAAAACATAGCTTAGATTTGATCTCAATATTACTCTGATTAATGCATTCATGAGTTGAATGTAATCATTCATAAATAGAATTGAGAACAGTAACAAACCCAACAATGAACTGAAACAACAACAACACATAAAAGTAGTGAGCACACAAAAGAACAAAGAGACAAAAGGTTTGCCGAGTGGAAAACCCTCCTGGGGTAGAAAAACCACTCCTAAACTACCTTACTGGCTTAATCTTCAAAAACCACTTTTAACAATGCCTTATAGGATAATTTTTTAGCACCAACTCAAGGAGCACCAACCCCTCATTTAGAGACACCAATCTCAAGGAGCACCAACCCCTTACTCAGATTTTAGAATTACAATAATAATATATCAGAGGATCTCTCTTTTTTCAGTTAAGTTCATAACACTCTACTTCTAATAATCTAGGAATCCAACTCTTGTATTACAGATTTTTCCAATACATCTCTTGATACGGCCAAAATAACTATCTCTCAAAATAATTGGCCAGCAACACTTTCACTATTTTCAACACTGGTTTTTATATACATTTCAAGTATGTATGTTATCAAGAAATCTTCAGTAAGCATTTTTCACAAGATTCTAAAACTCTTTTGCTATTATTAGAATATGAAGTTGATTCATAATGATCTGTAGATGATGGTAAAAATTAGACTAACGCCTATCTATAGAGCTTTTAATTTCTGCACTGAATCAGGAGATTTCAAATTGTAATAGAAAGATTTTCATCAAAGCCATGACTTCCCACAACAGAAAATCATATCCTCTAAATTCTCAGAGAATATTTTTCCAAAGATTTGATGCCAACAAAAAATGTCGCCATGCAACTATACTTAGAAAAAATCATGTTGGCCATAGTGTATGAGTCTTCGTTAATAATTTGCTAAGACAACAGTCACCACATGTTCTTTGTGATTCGCTATGACCTTATGTGAGCTGCGTATCTTTTCCTTATTTGCTTTCTCTATGACCTAGAGAAGTCAGCAAGTCCTCTCGCAGACCACATCAAGTTTCACTAAAAGACTTAAACCTTATCCATTCTGAGTCGCTGTGACAAAAGCACACTCTCGTCGAGATGTGTCTTCCATCTGCCTTCGCCAAGACAATGTGTAGTCGAGGTGACATCTTGTAGAGCATTTTATGTCTTACCAAAAGCCCACATGATCATTCCTGTTCACCGAGATAAATCAATACCTATGCTAAAGGAAACTTTATCGCCAATCATTCATCCCTCTATTTTTCGTTGTAACCTTCAACAGTCGGGGAGACGCTATATAGAATACCTTTTGTTTTACCAAAACCCCACTTGATACACATTAGTCACTATGACACATGGTTTCTCTTACCGATGAGACCATTTGTCCTAAGCGGGTCGCTATAACATGCCGACATCACGGAGACCTCCCATAGATTATATTGTCTCATACCGAAACAACCTGAACACCTTAGATAGCCAAGAGATTTCAATTCTCATATTGACAGAGACCATTTGTATTCCATCGGTGAGACATATCAATGTCGGGAGTCCTCTCGTAGAATGCTTGAGTCATACCGAAAGTCATCCTTTCATCCGGTGTCACTGAGACAATCCAGATCTTATGCTGATGAAGTCCCTTTATGTTCCATTGGCGAGACGGAAGGTCACTCACTGAGCCCTCTCACCGAAAACCCTAGCTCTTACCGAAGAGACTACCTTTATGTTTTCATTCAGTGTAACAAATCAAATTCGCCAAGACCTTTCTTTGATGCACAAACTCTTACTGAGATGCATACCTTTACGTTTTCAGTTGGCAAGACAATAAAACCTCTCCAAGACATTATATCGATAGCCATTAGTTTTACCAATAAGTCTCCATATGCATACGATCGGTGAGACGCACTTGAATTCGCTGAGATACTAAGCCGAATACTCCAAGTCTGGCAGAAGTGAATCTTTTAATGCGCCTGTTAGTGAGACCAAAAGAATTTGCTATGACCATATAATCACGCCACAACTCTCGCCGATAGACTTCCACATGCACTAGTCGGGGAGACATTGCAAGTTCGATGAGACACTACCCCAATAAAAAAACTCCTACCGATATGAACTTTCTTGTGTCGGTCGCCAAGACATAAAGTGTTCGATGAAACAACATGCCAATAGGGATTTCTTACACTGGTGAACCACCTCATGTATTAGTCAGTGAGACCCGACTCACTCAGTAAGACCTCTCAGCGGTGAAAGATAGTCATGCCGAAAGACTTTTCTTTAGTCACCAAGACCACAATCAATGTCACACCGAAAGCTTCCTATATGTAAAATTAAATCGTTATGACATCAGAAACATCTTGTCGATAGGCAACACAAACATTTATCAGAGAAATGGATCGGGGAGACCCAAGCATTCTCACGCTGATATGTTCTTTCTTGTCACCGAAACAATGTACAAATAAGATAACCTGAGACTGCACGAAGCTCAAACTGTTCAATACCATAAGATATTAAAATTATGAATGTAAACTATCCACTGAATGCCAAGACATGTAAACCATATAGACAAATTTTTACCAAGATAAAACATGAGAAACCAATCTGAAATAGTCAACAAGTAGAATCAACTAACAGGGATTTTGTCATCAAGGACAAACCATATGATCACAACTGAGATCCAACACTTTGAGCTATATTTGTTTTGTTTGGTATATGATTCTTCTATGTAGTTAGCAAAAAGCCTTTTTAAGAGTTACTAGAGTTTGAAATAGTTTCAAATTGGAATTGTATTTATCTTACGAAAAGATAAGAGTGTTGCTTTATTTTGTAGTATTGTTGTAGATTCTCACATTTCCATGTGTACTAAATCTATTATATTCTCTAATATTATGTTATAAATTTAGGTCTAAGCCAACAAATTAGCTTTGAAGGTTTCCTACTTGCAAACTCTTACTAAGCATTAGGATAATGCTTTGTGTAATTTCTCATGTGTTTCCATCTCTTGCCATGAGTGATGTGTCACCTCTACTTGGACACTCGGATGCCTATAGCCATAGTGTTAGTTCTAGATGTGGTTCTCATCACTTTCCTCATCCCTTTGATATAAATGTCATAGCTAATCTTTTACTTTTCAAACTAATTGTGGCATCCCTAATTAACATCACAATGAAAATTTCCATTGATTGAGTTTTGCTATTTCTTATGCTTGCATGACACTTTTAGATAAACAAGAAGAACATGATATATGACACTATCATAGGTTTGAAACCTACTCGTAATTGTCAAGATTTCTTGAATGACTAAGAGAGGACCTTGACCATTACCTTCTCTTACTCAAATTGCTTTAATAACATAATAATGTGACTACCTCTCTTTTATTTTTAAACTTTCAAGTCATTTTTTATTAATCTAATTCATAATTGTTAAACTAATATATTATATTTTTTATATAATTTAACATAAGAAAAATTCTACTCATCTTAAAATAGACCTACATGAAATAAATTAACATAAATATACTAATTTCATGATTACAATGAAATATTATCAATGGAATGATTTCAAAGTCCTATATATGCATAATTACACACGCACTCCCAACATGTACACAAAAGAAATATACTAATCGTAAAATAGACCTATATGAAATAAATTAACATAATTATACTAATTTCATGATTACAATGAAATATTATCAATAAAATGATATCAAAGCCCTACATATGCATAATTACACACGCACTCCCAACATGCGCAAAAGCAGCCAGAGAAAAGCTCTACTGCTAAAACGTATTCCACTAGAAAACGCCAAGTATATTCCTAATCGCACCTACTTGGAGCGCATGATTACGATGAGCAGACATGTTTGCATTCCAAGTCATATTTTAAGACTTTATCAACTTGCGTTCAAAATTAGGTCGATCCGCAGCTCGGTCGTTTCATGCATTTGCTACTCTTCAAAAGGAGATTCGAGATCGCAACGAAAATGGAATGTAGAATGGGGACACCATGATGCTGAAACATCGCTGGGATCCATTGTTTCGCCTTTTAAACGTGTTACCAAACAATTTTTTTTCTTTATGGTTCTGAGTCCTCAAGGATTTATACACATTGCTTTTTATTCGTCATTCATGACCTGGGCCACTCACAAACTTGAATATCTCACTCCCTAGTACAACAGGAAATTCTTGAAAAGAAATGACATTTCAGATGAGAAAGTTTAACGTAAACATCGTCCTTATTGACAATGCTCTATAGAATTCTCGGAACGCTCATAACGTGAGTTTTAAAATGCAACCGGTTAATGGCCAGTATATATATATTCTCTAAAGTGCAACCAGTCTGTCTCAGGTGGATCACAACAGTTGAAAACAGAAAAATTAGACATTATTGTTATAAAGAAATGAGATAAAACATTTTTTAAATTTTAGTTTTATAGCAAAGTCCTGTATAGATTTAGAGAATTGTCATAAGAATACGCTATATATACCTATGCATCTCCAGTTCTCAAGGTAAAATTCTCAAAACGTTTGACGTAAGAGAATATAGTTTTATAATCTTTGGATTATTATGAAAGAACAAGGATAGTTTAAATACATTCATTTCAAAAAGTAAACATAACAATATAGATAGATATCAATTAGTTTTATATAATTTTTTTTTGTTATTAACAGTTTATACATGTTTTGAATTTAAATTTTTTATTAATTTTAGATTCATATTTATAACATAACTGTTTTGATTAGATTAAAGTTGGGAATGATCCGTACCTTTACAAAATGGTCATGAAGGTCAAACAGGGGAGCTCACCAGACATGATGCAACCGAAAAGTAAAGAAAAACTACTAAACAAAAACCAACAAAAATAGACAAAGAAAACACAAGAGAAGACAAGCTAGGAACCAGGCTGGCTATTGTCCAACAGCTCAAGGGCATTAATGGCAGAAATTGCAGTTTTTGTTCAAAAGATTGTGCTTTCTTTTGTATGGGCTAGCCTTCTTGGGTATTGGGTGCAGTTGAACAATAATTTTTTTTTTTTTTTTTAAGACTGAGCCACATTCTAACATTTCTCCTCTCCTAATTTATTATTTTCTTAATTTATATTCATAATTGTGAAATTAGAATACTTTGTAGTTCCCATTCAATTTTGAGTTAATTTTGATGCAATGTCTAAATATAGTTACATGTCAATATTTTATCTTATGAATTGATATCTTTCTATATCCATGACATCTTTATGTGTACTTATCCACATACAATCAACCTTGTTTAATATCTATTTATAGAGAACCCAAAATGATGCAAAATTATCCAAGTCTACGAGAAATCGTGCATCACCTAAGAAAATAAAATAAAGGAGGTTTAGTACAATTTTGTCTTTGAGTGCATATTTTTGACATACTCAAAGGATTTTAGAGGAAAAATTTTAGTTTACTTTCATATCAAAAGAAAGTTGTTGCATATTTTGTAGTGACACGAATTCATTTTTGTAACTTCTAGCAATTTTTTAATGTGACATTATGAGGAGATTGAACAACAAGTGGCACTACAAATAGACAATGAAATTTCCAACATCTGCCTTGTTGAAGGAAGAAAACTGTTGAAGGAAAGTGGAATCCTCTTATTGCCTAAATGTGATTTGTCTTCTTCAATTGCTCTTGACACAATAAGGAATGACACTGAGGCATTTGCATCAAAAGAACAAGTTAACAACATTCTATTTGTTTCTTGTTTAAGCCCCAAGATGCACACATTGGCCATATGGTCAATGGTTCCCAACAAAGGAAAGCCAATTGCTACTAGATCTATTGGAGAGATTACTATAGAGGTAATTGTTAAAAGAGCATCATAGATTACCCCTACACAAGTTGCAAAGTTGGTTGTTCATAATGCAATTTAGGTGCAGACACAATAGAAATTGTATAGGGGTGGTATGATGCCTTGTTTGTAAAATTTAACAAGTTGCAAGAAGATTATAATAAGGAAATTGCTAGAATACCACCACCTAAGCTTCCAGTGCTTAAAATCAAGGCAACTCCACCATCTACCTCTAAACAATTTTCAGCACAACCTAGAGAAACTCTTTCTCTAAGGATTTAAAAGCTAAAAGCGGTGAGACTATAGCTAAAAGAGGAGGTGAGACTGTTGGGACCTCCAAAATTTGGCTAAATTTTGAGGGCCCATGAAAAATTTTGCCTAATGCACTCAGAAGTACCCTACAAAATAAGCCTAAAATAGCTCACTTTGGGAGATTATAATTTCACACCCATGAATTTCCATGAAAAATCACTTTGGGGAAGTGTTGAGCACTTATCAGAGATGGTGTGTGACCATTTACAGCTTCCTTGGATCAGTTTTGGTGAGTTTTTGAAGTCTTGGTTTCAAGGTTCAGAAGTTGGTTTGTTGTTTACACATGTTGCACTTTTCTGAGTAGGTCATCTTTGCGATGTTGTATCTTTGTGCCGGTTGAGTATTGAGCCCAACTGATATTTTTCCATGGTTCTTTTCATCTTTATGAAGCTTCATGTAAGTTGGCATAGCCCTATGAATCCATTTGCAAAAATTTCCAACTTGAATCTGTTTGCAAAAAGTTTAGATTTGCAAAGTGAATTGTGTAAATCTGCAAAAAGCGCCCCTACATTTGAATTTATATTTGGTGACCTAATGACTTGCACATCAAAGTGGTTGTTCCCTATGATTTTATATATTATTATCTACCACTCGGCAAGTTTGTAGCTCCCTAGCTCCTCATTTTCAATTTTTTAGAGCCCATTCCAAATGAACTTTTTTAGGGTTTTAGAATCAACATTTCCAGATTTTCAAAGGCCACCTTGAGCATTAATATATCACAAATGTGATAAAATTAAGTCAAATACTCTTGCACACATGCTCATGGTGTCCGCATGTACCAGATTGCCAAGTAGCATCCTCCAAAATGGAGTTTTGATATTTTGTCAAAATCAATGATTGAACATGTTTCAGTGAGGTTGGAAAAGTGCAGTTTCAGAATAGTCTGAGTAGGCTACTTTGACAATGAATTTTTTTCACCTCGTGTCTTGTTTTTCTGATCCATTTGTTACACTCCATTTTTGGACCAAATTTTTGCATGCTTGTAAATTTTCATGGCTTGATAAGGTAGTTGGACTAGTTTCCTAGGGCAATTCCGAAGGCAACTTGACCAGTTTTGACCATTTTACAAAAATGCATGAAAGCAAGTTTTGATGATGACCCATTTCAAATTTTCACTTCACGTGCACTCCCAGACAGCCTTAGAATAATTCAAGTTGAAATTTGTTTGAAAACAAAAATATTTTTAGATGGGCCCACATAGGGACCCGACATGCTTTGCATAGTTATGAATAGACACGATTTAGATGTCATACTAGTGCAAAGAGGGATAGTATTGAATATGATGTCCACAGTAAGGGTGATTACAAATCTTTGACATTGGGTTGTATTTTGAATTTGTTAAGTTTTTTCTTGAAGAATTATAAATGGAGTGTAGTGATGAAATTGGTGAGCACAATGATGGACTAACAACATCAAAAACATCATGATAATTATCAAGAGATGGCAGTCATGTTCTACAAGACAGCCATGTCATATAAGGTAAATCCAATAGCAAAGAAGAAAATGGTCGGTGCATCAAGGGTGAAAAGATGAAAGGATAATCCAATCACCATTTTAGGGGGCTCTAGTATCATTAGCAATTTGGCTATTCAAATTCTCAAATTATCTATACCCAAGTTGTGCATGGTTGGCACAAGGCATGCAATAGTGGAATTGTTAGTTTTAGTGATAAACCATTTCTTTAAGGACAAACTTGACAATACTAATTGTTACTCTTCTAGTGTTTTCCAAATATTATTGTCCCTCATATCACTAAGAATGGTGGTTAACCAACTTATTTTCTGTCTAATTGAATTCACTATGTTCTCAAGAAAATTATCATGCAAGGGTCCAAATGAATACGCAACCATGAGAGAACAATTTTAAAAACATAAGTTCCAATGAAAAGAATGAGGAGTACAATCCTCTAAAAAATAGACAATATGAATAGGGCAATGGAGACTCTTTGATCATATATCTGAATGGAGCATTCTAGTTGACCGTGCCACCCACAAAGTGTTGATGAATTTGTGATATGTGATGATGTTGGGGAAATTGTTGGAGTAAGGAGTGTGGTGGGCCTGGTAAAATGTAAAAAGGTAATAAAAATTAATAGAGGGGTGAGCTTGATTGATTTTTCAAATAAGTGACTTAACTAATGTTTTAAATGGGAGATTAAAAACATATTTTCCCATAAGTTATGATGAAGTTTTTCTTGATGGTAAAATAATGAAAAGCACGTGTAATTGTTTTATTATAAAGTGAAATTAAAGTCTTCCAAATAAAGTTAGAAATTTTATTTTTTGGGCATTGAAAAAAAGCATTTCACGGAGGCTGGAGGCTACAAGTAAAGGTGAAGGATCAATTGAACAGGTGAAGGGGATATTTTCATCTTTACAGTGAAGGGTTTTTACAAGCCAACAAAATATTCTATACAGTAGGGCATTTCTTCAACATTGGTAAAAGGAAAACAAAGAGAATGATGAGTTTTCACAAAGAGGAATATTTTTCTATTGCAAGGCAGTGGAGTGAGGAGCAAGAAACAAAGAGCAAGTTGAAGATTCTTGAGCATGCTAAGGCAGTTACAGATCTATGGTGATGAGTGTGTCAAGTGTCATCGGGAGATCTCCATTTCAGGTTAGTGCACTTCCTTTAAGTGTAGATTTTTTGTTTCAAAAAATTTGGTTGTTCACTACTTTGTCTCACGAGAAGCATATTGTAACAGAGTCTGAAATGTATAGTGTGATTTTAGGTTTTCTAAAGTTTTTATGAGTCTTGTAATTGAGAATGTAATTGCATCACTATCATATTAGATAAATAAATGACAAGATATTTTGAGTCAGTTTTCTCCACTGTAGACATTGCATAAGTTATGAATATAATGAAATCAAGGGTTTATGTTGTTCATCTTCTTGTATTTCCCTGAATGATGTTTGTTCACTATTATTACTCTTATTCAAGGAGTAAATTAAATTGTACTAACAGGAATGAAAATTTGTGCAACTATATGCTTGGATAAATAAAGTATGACTAGTTTAGTCTTTATTATCAATGGTGTAATGAATCATCTGATAGGAATAGTTATGCAAAGTGGATGATGGAATGAGATTGAAATTATTTGATTTAGGCGACTCCACCCTAGAAAATGGAACTAGTCTCTTGATGTTGCAATTTCCTAAGATTATTTTGTGAGTAGCTACAATTTGAAATCAAATTTACTTATCAGTCCCAGTTTGTTTTTGTGTAGAATTTAATGATCTACATCTCTTAGGTTTGAATTAAACACTGCTATGCAGGTCAACCAAACCTTTAGGGTACTTTGTGATTCAAACAATTGAAAGAGAAACATTTTTTTACAGTGTATTTGATACTTTGGCACACAAGTATCTGTAAATATACTAAAGGGATTACCCTCCCAGGTTTAACAGAGCATCAAGAGAAGGACCAATATGGTTTCCAAATAAATTATCCCAAATAGGAGGAGCATTAGGAAAGGGAGAATCAAGATTCTCATGAATCTTAATAGGTATATCGTCTAATACCAACCTATCCTCTTGGCATGGAGGATGGATATTAAAAGAAGAACACGTTTGATTGTCATGACCACGGAGAGTTGGTAAGGTGATATTGAGAAATGTGTCTATGATCTCAAGTTCTTGTTGTCTAACATCGTCCAAAGGGGAATAAGGAGATGGACAATCGAAACACTCAAGACTTGTCACTTCCTTCACCAAGATACCTTCATCACTAAGAGGAGGGGTATCGAGGGAATAACAAGTATGACTATTATAATTTTCTACATTACCATTCTCACCAATGGGCAATGTAAGGTTAAGGATTGTGTCAATGATTTGATCATGTGTTTGAAAGTCCTCATTGTTGTAATCAAAATTGAGCTCATAAGAGGGAATGTTGTGCTTATACAATCCAATATTAACAAAATAAAAGCCACATATTTTGAAAGAAAACATGCTATGATGAAAAAGGAAAGAAAGTGCAATGCAATGACTTAAAAGGAAATGCAACTTTTAGTTTTTGAGCAAGCTAATTTTCTGTTTATACAATTCAACAATCTAAAAATGAAATGTGGTGAATGCAAAAGTTCAACTAAGAAATACATGAAATGAGCTATTTTAGGCTAGATGTGATGAAATGCATGATAGAAAAATGCAGCCAAATGATATAGGTATGAAATGGCACCAAGCAAAAGCTCTATAAAGGGGTGTTTTAGTGGTCAGAAGGGATTGATTCGTCTAGGGTGGCGAATAAGTCCCAATATAGACTTTTTTCATATTTTTCAAAAGTTTTTGACTAATTTTTATTATTTCTGAGTGCAATGATGTAGACCAAATTGAAAAATGTAGAATTTCAGAGAGTGGAAATGAATTGAGATGCCAATAATGCAACTTAAATGCACTTTTTTATAAATGAAAAATTTAACACTTAACATGAAAATGAATCATGCAAACCCTAATGCAAGAAAGATATATTATGAAGAACTCCAAATCAGATAACGAAAGTATTTGATAAGCAGGTTCACCAAAATGAACTGTAGATTTTTTATTCCTATGTACTTCTCTAGCTTTTCTAGTGTTTTTCACCTAAAAGGAGAGAGATAGGACAACAAATGCTAAGGGTTCATTCAAATTAAAATGTGTATGATGTTATTTGAACTAAATGAGATGATTTAAATGTAGTTATATGAACTAATTGATTGATTAATATGCAAAACCTAAGAAATATGACTTGTTTTAAAACACATTATGTATTGCAAAATCACCTACAAATGAATGGAAAAATGCAACAGAAATGATTCAGACTGAAAGTGTGCACCTGGAACCTTGAAAAAGACTAGAAATTACATTTGAAATGTTGCTGATGCTAATTTTCAACCCTGGAGAGACTCATTTGCCATTCTGGGTGAATTAGTCTCAATTCTGCCAAATTATACCGGAACCTGTTTCTGACAAAAGGGTATCCAAAAATGTAAAAATCCAAAAATTGACCTTGGCGTGGGACTCATTTTCCACCCATGGTGAATGAGTCCACTTTTGAATTTATGGATTTTCAAAGGTGGATTTTGAAGCTTTCGGTCTGCACTTTAACCTTCTATGGGTGTCTGCTTCAAAAACTCTGATTTACCGATTTAAAAATGAGTTTTTGTTGATATTTTTACTCGTTGAATGAGGAGAAGACTTTAACAACCTTGCAACTTGATCTTTAGTGATTTTCAAGCTTCCAGGATACCTAAATCTACATACAAACATGGAAAGAGAGAGATGTTGAATGTTAGGCCATGGGGGTTTGCCTAAGTCAAACCCCTTTTAGGTAATTAAACCAAAATGATGAAAGAAATGAATGAAACATGAAACAATGGAGTTGATTACCTTTCCATGATGTTTGATCTTGAAATTCTATAACAAAACATGGAGGATTTTCCCTTGAATGTTTGAAAATTACTCTTGAATGACTTGTAATGCTAAAATTGTAAGTTACTTAACTTGAGATGAAAGATTGGTGGATGAATAATGAAGAATGGATGTAAATTAAGTTAATGGATGTAAAAATGAGTTTAGAGAGGTTATTTTCTAGGAAATTCACCTATTTACCCATTAGTTGGATCCCTAAGGCCAACATGACAAAAAATTAAACTTAAAACCTAATTTTTTCTGCTCAAAACCTCGAAAATGGCTCAAATGGGACTCATTCGCCACTAATGGTGAATGGGTCCCATCTAGATGGGACTAATTCACCACTAATGGTGAATGGGTCCCACAGGGGCCATTTTGCTAGCTGGAATGCTGAGAAGTAAGAAAATTAGGCTTATACAATGACTATGTCAATTATTTGATCAAATTATGCCACATGATGCACAATATGGGTTAATAGGGGCCTATTAGTGATGATGTAAATGTTAAATAGGGATTGGGACACAAATTTCAATGTGAAAGTGTGATTAAATACACTTTACAACACTAAAATGAGGTCCACTTAGCCTAGAAGGGCATGAAATCCAATGTGAATATGTAAAACGCATTACAATACTAGATAAAAGTTAAATTTAGTTTACAAACCTTCTAGATTGATGTGATAATGTAATTAAATACATTTATAATGTTGAATTAGGGAGAAATGGGCTCATTAAGTCTAGAAAAGCATGAAAGCATCTTACAACACTTTACAACACCTTTACAAGACATCATTAAAAGCATTTGATTTGATTTGCAAGGGTTTTAAGACCTAGCATGGATTCATAAAATGCCTCACAACACTAGATTAAGCCTCATTAAGTCCATTTTATCATAATTTAATCCCATGTCAAACAAAGGGTCCTTTTTTCTATGATAGACTTAAAAAGGTGTAAAAACAGGTTTGGGACCCCAAAAATCTAGGTGGGACTCATTCAACCAAGGTGGAGAATGAGTCACCAATAACTAAATCTAGGCCACACAAGCCATAAACATCTGAATTATGATTGGTGTTGGGATTATGCTCAAAAATATGCATTAAATGAGGCTTTTGGATGCAAAATAGGACCAATTAAATCATAATAAAGCCCAATTATTAATGAGAAGCCTAGAAAAGTTTGAACACTTTACAACACTTCAAAATGAGGCAAGATTAATGTTTATTTTAATTAAAAAGGGGTTTATTGTGTTTACAGCCTTATAAAAGTTTGAAAGTGTGTTACTAAATTTCACAACACTTTAGCAAGATACAATTAAAATCCATTAGTTCACAAGGGCCCAAGAGCTAATGTGAATGTGTCAACCACATTACAACACTAAATCAAGGAAACACGAAACTCAAATTAAGAAGGAGAACCGAAACAAGTGTGAAAATGTCCTCAACGACATTTTTTGACACTACATTTAGCCCCCACTTTTGTGAGAGGATGGACTTGCTTCAAACTCACACTAAAGTAGAAAAACATGCATCAAGAGGGGTTCAGATGCACCAATTCCAATAGGATGGGATAACAATAATCAAGAGGGGTGATTAAGCCCCTAGGATCAAGATCCCATGACAAACCAACATAGGCACAAAAGAACACATGTGAGAATGATGAAGAGCAACAACAAAGCACAAGCATACACTGTTAAAGACAAAAAAGAGAAAAAAGGTAAAAGATAAAAGACAGTCAAATTAATCTTTGACCATTTTTCCATCATGATTTGGATAAGATATAGGTGTTTTTTTTGAAAAACACATGCTCACTCTGAGGCGATGGAACTTCAAGCTGCCTGTCAGGTGAAAAGTCCAAAAAGGTGAGAAACATACACTCATGGCTGGTATGCACTCACACACACATGAAAGTGGCTATGGAGAAATTCATTCCTCATTTGGGCTTCCCACTCAAACCATACCAAAGTTATACCTCTTGATAACTTTAATAAGGTGCCACACAAAAATGAACTTCAAGCTTCATGAGACAAGCAAAAATTTGTATGCTTGGAGCTCATGAAAAAACAAAATGGCTCCATAGTCATGTAAGTTGTATTATACAAGGTGGCCATATAAATGTAAAAATGAGGGATGTTCAAAGGAATTTTTCTTAGCTCATGCAAGGTCTTAACTTAGGGAACATTGTGCCTAATGTCTCCAAGAGAAGACCAATCAAAGAATAAAATATTTACATCTTAGGGGATGCAGTGCATCACATTAAGCCACTAAGAGGAATGTAATATGCTAAGAGAGATCATGCTCATGAGAGACATCAAACCCAATGTAATCCACACAGTGAAAAATGTATCGTATGAAG
Source organism: Sequoia sempervirens (assembly GCA_007258455.2). Classification (NCBI taxonomy): domain Eukaryota; kingdom Viridiplantae; phylum Streptophyta; class Pinopsida; order Cupressales; family Cupressaceae; genus Sequoia; species Sequoia sempervirens. The sequence goes on from VDFB02379711.1 coordinate 239,931,924, forward strand.
TTAGAAAACTACACCATGAATCATGAAACTAGAAAATGCAAAAGAATAATGCCAATATATGCCCCCACTTTAAAGAAATTTCTAAACACCATGTCATGAGAAATTACTTTAAAGTAGTAAATGATAAATGTTAACAATAAAGAAGACATTTGAGATAACTTGGAAAGTCCTATTCCAAGTCATATGTTTCCAAGTAAAGCTACATCATGTAAAGAAAAGAGAAAGGAGAGGGATTTCCCCAAAAATGAAAATAACATTTACACATAAGAGAACTATGGATTTCTGGTCAGTATGTTCTTTGTTGCAATGTTTTTAAAAAGCTTAGAACTATCATCATTCCCCAAATACACATAGAACTAGAAGAATGACACAAAGAGAGCGAAAACAAACAAAAACCTTTTGGTTCGACATGGAAGAAACATGAATATCTTGACACCTTGCATCATCCCCAAAAGGAAAACACAAGAAAAATAAGAAAGAGATAAAGAAAAAGCAAAAGGAAAAGCCTTTTGGGTCAACATGGAAGAGACATGAATGTCTCAATTCCTTACGTTATCCTCAAAAGAAAAACACAAGACAAATGAAAAAGAGAGAAAAAATAAAGGAAAATCCTTTTGGGTCAACATGGAAGAGACATGAATGTCTTGATACCTTGCATCATCACCAAAAGGAAAACAAAAAACAAATGACAAGAGAAAAAGTTTGAAAAGATAAAAAATTGATGACATACAGAAGAATGAAGGTATAAATAGAGGAATGCCACAAAGAGAGAGAGAGAGAGAACCTCAAACAAAACATCATGGTGGATCACATTACACATGCAATCACACAAAAGAAATTAAAAATTAAAAAATTAAAAAAAACTAGTAAGGCACATGCAAGTCAACCTATGAGCAGGTCATCTGCCTCCTAGTCATGTTCATTGTATACCGAAGGCAGGAAAATATCCAAAGGGATAAGAGAAAGTTCCATACTAGGGGTAGCACCAGGTTCAACACTATTTGTAGGAGATTTGTCTTCTAAGCTCATGGAAGAGGTCAACAATGTATTCAATTCATTATGCACCTCTTCATCAATTTTTGAAACCTCGCCATCATCATCCAAGTTTACCATAGTAGGAGGTCGAATGATAATGTTCTTGGAAGAGTTCAACTCTTGTTGTGTTTCTTGTATTGGGTTGTTTTTCTTTGGGGTAGGATTAGGGTCATCATGCATTGCTTCAGTCAAGCTTGAATTTTTATTTTCTTTATTAAATTCTTCATGTAACCTTCGAGCAAGGGCATGACATCTACACCTATTCTCTCTAGCACCTCTATTTCTTTTAGTTTCATTTTCAAGTTTCATTTGTGTATGAGCAAGTTGTTCAACCATAGGTTGCTTTTCATCCCTAAGTGGAGGAACGAAAGGAACCACAAGAGGTTGTTCAACCATTTTCTCTTGACCTTTGTAAACTCTTTTTATTCTAGGAGGCATGATGGGGTTATTTTCAATGTATCTTGGTCATTTATAGGAGGTAGGTGAAGTTTATGTGTTAGGTTGGTCTTGGATGTTTGTAATTTCTTTAGGCTCAAGCATGGTTTTCTCTAGGATAGTCGGATTGGTGGTGGATGGGGACATGTTTCGGAAGGATAGCTCTACTATCTTCTTTGCCTTGAACTTTTGATAAGACAATAAAAATAAGTCTTCTCATGGTTTAATAGGTTCCATGGGCTCGGGCCAAAAGAAATCTAAGGAAAAGTTACCTTTAGAGGACAATGGGTTACAACCACTATGGTGGACAGTCAATACTTCATTATCAAAGGGAAAAGTTAAGCATTTATGCACAACCAAAGGGATAACATTCATGGATTCAATCCATGGATAGCCTAGCTTCACACGAAACTAATCTAACTATGGGATCATGGAGAATGAGACATCTAATGTTTTTGGTCCTATTTGCAATGGTAATGTAATGAATCCCATCATAGCGCAAGAAAAACCATTGTGTCTCTTGATCCATGCTTTTAGTTTATCATATATATCTTGATAGAGCTCATGCAAAATTAAGAATTACTTGGTGATCACATTCTCTCCACAAACGGGATCTATTAGTATCCCATTAGTGGGCTTGTCATAGAGACGGTCAGCTATGTAAAGAGGACCATCGGGAGAATATTTAAGTATATCCTTAGAGGAGAAAGCAATGTCAAGAGGATTCTTAGTTCAGCCCTTACAAGAAATGATGTCGATCACTCATACCATGTCTTCCAAAGGATCGTTATTTATGGACTGATGTTGAATAGAATCATTGTTGTGATATTGCTATCATGATTCAACTGTGTATTTTATGAGTCAAACTCATTGACCCATGTTTTAGTAGTACTGGTTCAGAAGAACCCATCTCTCATGATAATGAATGGTCCACTGAGCACTCATTGCATCTAGGTGATGCTCATAGAGGTGAAGCAGTGGGCCTTCCCAGGAGGTTACCCATCCCAGTACTACTCTAGCTCAAGTGTGCTTAACCATGGATTTCCCCCAAGGTTAAGCCCACTTAGCTTGCAACACCATTTGCAAAACCTTCAACAAGTGTTGTGCCTTATGAAGCATTCATTATAGATCCCCTTTAGCTTGAGCTAGAGTAGTACTTGGATGGGTGACCTCCTGGAAGGCCTAGTGCTTCACCTATGTGAATGTCACTTAGATGCAATGAGTGCTAAGTGGACCATTCATTATCATGAGAGATGAGTTTTTGTGAACCACTACTCATGAAACATGGGTCAATGAGTTTGACTCATAAAATACACAGTTGAATCCCAATAGCAATATCACAATTTGGCACGTTGTGGAAAATACCTCCTACTTATCTAAATCATTGTTATCATCATTTGTGCCAACATTCATCACATCATTCTTTGTAGTTATTTTGACTTTTACTAATGAAATATTATGTTTAGGCATGGGGTTTGATGGAACCCCTAAAAATACTTCATGTTGCATCTCAAAGTTCTACAAAATTTGGACAAATTCCTTGTCTTGGGGCTTATTGTTTTGATTACCATCACTGCTTTATGGTTTATGTTTCTAGAAACCCTTCCTAAATAATCCCTAATCTTGCACCCTTTCCTACATTATAATTTGTTGTTGATTAAATATTCCTTGTTTTGAGTCAGCTTAAGTTGTGAATTATTTTTTCAAGTTCATTCTTTTACCGGCCCCTTGATCCTAGTGCTCTCAGTCGATCCCCATGGTCATATTAAAATTATTGCCTTATTTTGATCGGGGTCGATGTCTTTCAAAATATTTTGTCTAATTCTAAGCTCAAGTTTTAATATTCTCCTAAGATTTTAACCTTAATTGTTATGTCCGCGACTGTTGTCTACCCAGTGATGGCCCCTTAAAATTAAATTTTTTAGCATGTGTAGATATTAGGTTCTATGCTGACTATTTGATCATTGTGAGCAAATATCCACCATTCCACGCTTCCCCATCTAACTTTATTCCTCATTAAAATAATGATAAAGGCTGGCAGGAGCAAGCCACGTGTCTTCTACATTGGTATGCCTGATACCTTTGAATGATATGCAATTGGTTTTAAAATGAAATCAATTGTGGCCATTGGATGATGTGGCTTCATCTTGGCCACTACTTACCACCCTATCCAATTTTATTTTATATTAAAATAAATTTCACGGGCTAGCAGGCGGATTGACACCTGTTGCTTCATGGAGGGACCCACTTGGCTTTGGATATGATAAACATTTTATTGAGAAAGGATCGACGGTTGATGGCGGGTGACATGGGTCAATCCGGACTGCTCCCCTCCTTCCCATGAGGGGTCCACTTGTACCTTTTTCTTCTCAACGAGGTAGTGCGTGATGGCCATGTGGAATGATCTAAAGGGCTAGATGGACATTAATAAGGGTAGAATATTAATAAATTTGGCTAAAAGAACATATGGGAAAAAATGGTACCATTTTCCAAATTAATTTATTTTGGCACATATTCAAGATTTGATGATTGCTTTTGATTACGACTATCAATTCTATCAGATAATGGTACATATGGGAAGGTGACATTGAAATAAGGTAGGGTACATGTAGATGGTTTGATATTAAATCATGATTGCTCCATGTCATCCTATTGAGATCAATTGCAAGTGGATTAATTCCCACGAGCAAGCAGGAAAATTGGACACGATATGATTTTCTTTAATGATAAATGGGTGATTAAGTGTGCAGACAGAGTGGATGTATATGCACTTGGGATTTTCTGATTGGACAAAGGAATCAAGCACATGCACTTAGCCTCTTCATAACTAAGTAACTTGAATGTAATTATCTATTGATTTATCTCAACATGTGATCAACGGTTGAGGTTCAAAAATCAAGTAGTTGATTGTCAACTTGCTTGCACAAGCCTTCCTCGAGCATTAATGGTAAGCAAACTCAAATTGCTAAATATAATGAGGATTGATAGCCATATTTTCTTCACAGTTTGCAATTAGAAGCTTAGAAATTAATTTTGAGTTTGTGAAGAAGATGGCATAAGAATTTACAAAGATATTGAGGTAGTTTTTTCCTGGGTAAGTAGGTGCTCATAACTACTTTTTTCAATTACGTATAAGTTAGTTTATCAGCTTTAAAGTCCTTGGGTGGTGAGGGTTTTGTAGTCTGCAATATTCTTTTAAGCTGATAAGAATTGTGAGGGTTTGAGTTTTTTTTTTTGCAAAAATCTTTTTAAGAATAATCCGGTGAAAATTTTGCCTGCAATTAAGATTCTCCTTGTTCTTGTTCTTTTCTCTGTGAAAATTAGTATTCCAAGTTAGTTTTTCAAGCCAGTGAGAAGGTCTAAGAGACTTAGTTTGCTTGAATCTCAAGATGATGTCCTAGAAAATGAACTTGACATGTTGGGATCTCTTGCAACACCAAAGGGCATGAGCAGTATTTGTGGTAAGACTAATAAGGGTGGTGTCAGGAGCACCTATAATTTGAGGAGCAAGGTTATTTTGGAAGAATTGGTCATGTTTAGAAAGAAAGAATCTATTAAGCCTATGAGGGAAGCAAAGAAGAAGAATAAGTACCACAAGGCTTATGATTCTTATATGGGACGACACAACTCTCCCATAGAGGTTTCAAATAGCCCTTTGGGTGATGAAGGAGATACTGACCCAGAGTATGGTCATTATCTACCCACTCTAGTGCTGCATGAGGATTTTGATGAGGGAGGAGTAGTAGCTTCTCCAATTTTAGTAAGAACATGGAGCAAGCATGCACACTCTGATGTTGACGAAGCAGTGTAGCACCTCAGTTCTATTTTTGTTTTTGATGACACCATTGCCACCACAACAGACTTGTCCTCTTCAACAAGTATAGGGTTTTTTGTCTTTGTTGCTGACATGGAAAATTTTTTGGCTACTGTGAAGGAGAGGTTTTGGACTCCATTGCTTTGATGACAAGTATTCCTTTTTCTATTAATATGTAAGTTTTTTCCTTGGGTGTTGATGGAGAATATTATTTGATTGACGTGGACAAGGGATTTTGGCACTACTACAACAATGAATGATGCCTTTTGGAAGGTGGGTTGGTCTTATTCAACAAACTTTATGGAGTTTTCTCTTTCCCCCATTTTCTAATGATTAAATTTAATTGTCTTGGGAATCTTTAAAATGAAAGTGAAATTAACTATCAAATGCAAATGTAATTGTAATTATAATTTTGGTGTGATGCTTGTCACTCCCATATCTCTATAAATGGGATTTCAAGGTTGGTTAGAAGGGTTGTTGTGTGGTTAATTGTTCTGGGATTGATCATATAGAGAGTTGTAAAGGATATTGAACATTTTAGTGTTAAGTCTTAGGTTTGAGTTTGCTAATATGTATATGATGCTGTAATAGTAATACTAGAATAATAGAACAAAATAGTGCAATTTTGACACCATTTTCTCTCCTATGTACTTTTTTTATAAACTATGAATAATATAATCAAGGGTTATCTTATTTGTTTCTATTGATTTCCAATGGGTGTATGGTTTTATTTTTTCTTATTAATTCAAAGAATTGATGTAAATGCTTGAATACAACTATAGGTTTATATTAAATTAGGTGCTAGGATGCTAGTAAGAAGTGATGGTTGAGATATAACATGTTGAAATATCGTAATGCAGTATTCTCAAAGCTTTAAATAATGTCATGTGTGAAAATTGTTGCCAAATTATGTGGGTATTAGTATTGACTATATTCCAAGGGTGAGGCACTAGTTTGAGTAGGGTAATCATATTGCATTGTGTTGATTAATTTAACAACTAACCATTCATTAAATCAAATTATCTCAAATGAGTTACAAAGATATGAGATTATGTTAAGCATTTCCATTCTCATGCTCGTAATATGAACTATTATCAAGAAGCAACCAACTTCTTTGATGTGTTCTTTTAGTTGAGCCTCTATATTATAATTATATATATGTCGCAATGTTCTCGATCAATTGAAAGAGGAAAATCATATGAACATAATAAGGATTACCCTCCTAGGTCTCACAAAGCTTGAAGTGTAGAAGCAAGGGTCTCAAAATCCTTACTTGTTTGTTGGACAATCCTTACCCTTCTAATCATTGGATTCTGGCCGATTCATAGGTGAGTGGTAAGATCAAGTTTGGTTCCTAAGAAAATAACCAACAAATTGGTGACTCTACTGGGGAAGAACTTGAAAAAATTATGATAGAAGATCTTCCTACAATAAAAGAGTCATTGAAATTCCAAGTCAATTTGCTTTGTAAATTCATCTTTCAAGTCAAGCCTTGATATTTTTCAAGAATTTTTCATGTTTCCCTAAAAATGGAAAAAATATATCAAGATCTACCACAATTCCAGGAATATTTTCACAATTTCTCACTAGATGTGGGTGGCGACTCTGAGACCTTTGCACCAATGTGTATTATTTGAGAGGATTTTAAAATTAGAATGAAAAATTTGTTGAGAAAAGATAAGGTAGATCTAAGTTAGACATAAAAGAATTTACTAAACCTGAACATTTGGGTCAGATTTTGAGTACTCAAAACCTTGAAAGGGTTATGGTGTAGAAGATATAAAGGATTCACATGTGACTCTGATTATTAAGAAAGCTTAAAGTGAAATCAAATTGTGAAGGAAACTTCATATTATTGAATTTTTGTTCTTCAGAAGAAGGAGGTTGTGACTTTATGCAAAGAACCTAATGATAGCTTTAGATCTACAAATTTTTCTAGTCACAAGCATAATTGAAAGGTATTTGCAGCATATCTAGGTACTTCCCATGTTTTGGTTTTCATAAGGCATGACTTTGTGTGAAAACCATGTTGAGTTATGATCCGAAGAAAAAATTTATTCCCTATTAAGTGAAATGAGCACTAATAAAGGGAAATGGTAGTGGTAATTTAACATACTTCTAAGGTGTAATTTGAAGTTTATTTATTATGATAGATAAGTATGCTTATCTTTAAAATATTCCCATTAGAAGATCTAAGGAATAGATGTAATTGAGTTGTGCATTTTGAAGTCGTGATTAAATCAAGGAGTAGGGTAATGAATGATCAACTATGACATTGATATTTAAGGTTTGTAAAGGGGTACAAGAAAATGTATCATTCCCCCATATTTCCCTGTGAGAACATGCAGGGTATGGAACCTTTTTCATGCCATCAAAGAAATTTCTCTAATGGGAGATATAGGCCATTGAACTTTAGTGATATTTATGGTTTCCCAAACCTTGTTCCTAATGATGTTAGGGAAGATTTTCAAAAATTCAAAAGATAAGGTTGTGAATCATCTTATAGAAATTTACATATATTTATGGATCTTATGCAAGATTATGAAATAAATCATGAAGATGTTGTCATGAAATTCTTTGTTCAATCTTTAAAAGAAGATGCTAGAGACTAGTTTTCATATTTTCTAGTGTGTTCCATGTCTTCATGGAATGAGTTCATGGTAGCATTTATAGAACAATTTGGTGAAAGGATTAATATGAATTCAGTAAGGAAATTTTTTATGGAAAAGCAAAAGGATGAAGAGGAGTTAGTCCCAACTTTCAATCTCAGATTTGTAAAGGAAATTAGAAATATTCCTAAAAATATGAGACCAAGGGATGTAGAGTGTTCGGCTGTGTATTTGGGTTTATTTGATGAAGATATGAGTTATTTGTTAACAGATAAGGATCCCACAACATTGCATCATGCATATCAATTCTCCATGAACATTGCAAATAACATGAAATATTTAATGATGAAAGGATATATGGTTGCAAGTGTTTGTTGTCCTAACAAACACTATGTAAATAAAATTCATAAGCATGAAAATTATGGTCATGTTGATGATGCTTTTTATGCCTTAATTTGTTTAGCCTCACAACATGTTAATCATAAATAGATCCAAGATGAACCTCAACAAAGTTTAAGCAATACTGATTAGATGCTTTTTGTTCAAAGATTGTTTAGCATGAAAATACTTGGGGGGGAATCACCATATGAATTGTTAGCAAGGTTTTTGGATATCTTGTTAGAAGTCCCCAAGAGTTTGAGACCTGAAGACTCGGTGTACATTGACCTATTAAGTGAAATTTATGATCCATGGCTTAGTACCTTGCTAAAATAATTGAAGCCTTAGGATTTTGATCAAGTACTTGATTGGATAAGGATTGACGACGAATCTAAGTGTGATTATATACAAGGAATGAGGTCTCAAAGTGATAATGGTGGTTTCCCTATTGAAAAATATCAAAGGTAATCATAGGCAATAGATAAGGATGTTTCAAGAGAAGAACATCTATCCAATGGTGTGGATGATAGCATTGGTACACCTGTGAGTGTTGTTGATGTGTTGGTTTTTTTTTATGAACCAAACTTGATCTTACCAATAGCCTATGGATCTACCAGAATTTAATTATTAGCAAGGGTAAGGTTTGGCCAACACACAAGTAAGGATTTTGAGGGCCTTACTTCTTCACTTCGAGCTCTGTGAAACCTAGGAGTGTAATCCTACATATGTTCATGTAATTTTTTCTAGATCAAGAACATTTCTATACATAGATAAATTCCTTAATCTGCAAATAGACAATAGTTGTTAAATATTTAGCTAGCCTTCAACCTATTACCTTTTATTGAAAGGAATAAAATGATACTTCAAATTTCTACATTGTAATTGAAATTTTATCATTGATTCTTTTATTTTCATCCCAACTCCTAGGTCAAGTGCATTACTCACTTCATTATTATTATGATAACCTATTGAAAAGGCTAGCGTGTTATCTATCGAGATAATGGAGTCATATTTGCAACAACTAGTAATTCATTAGAAATTTATTTCAGTAATTTTTGTAATATTGGCATACTACCTTGCATTATTCAACTCATTATGACTGTAACACTCCTACTTATTGATCTTGTGCCTTTCCATCACAAACCCATGACCTTACTTTAGCATTTTAATCAATTCTTTTAATTGAAGCATAAAATAAGCCCACACATTGAAGTAAAACAACTAAAGACAAATGAAAATATTATTGAGGCCTATTTCATTTACAATTTGAGAGAAAAAGAAATAAGAGAGAATGTGTTCCATAACTAATACTTTTTTCTATTGTTGTCTCCATTAAAAAACTATTTTAAGATCATTACATACAAAACTGATACCCTAGAATCCTTACTGAACTATTCGTCAGTATTTTACAATATGCTCCTTTCTAAGCTTAACTTTTAACCTATAACATTTTGAGACATAAAATTCAGACTCTCTATAATGAGCCCTAAAATCCCTTTTATATAACAAGGGAGCAACAAGCATCAGGCTCAATTATAGTTACATTTGATTTCATTTGAAGATTATTTGCACCAGAGTTTGAGACATTCCATAGTTAGTTACATGTAATCATTGTAGAGTATGGAAGAGTAAAATTAAAAAATCCATATCATTTGAATGAAGATCAAAATGACATAGTTTGTTACTATTGTAGCATTGAGTCACCTTGTCCTTGTTAACCAAAAATATTCTCCATTCATACCTAGAGAAAATATTTGTATACCACCTGAAAAAAGCATACGTGCCATCAAAGTTTAGAATTCTGGAACTTCTCCAACACACCAACCCAAAAGGTTTCAACATCAACACTAAAAACAAAAAACCACAAACATGTTGAAGAGGATGATCCTGATGTTGTGGCTATGGTTTCATCAAAAAAAAAAAGGTTTTGAAACGCTACTCTGAGTTGTCAGCATCAAAGTACACTCACCAATGCCTTGTTTGTGATGAAATTGGAGGAACCATCACCACTTCCTTGTTAGAATCTTTAGAAGGTACTAGGGAAAGGGGATAATGGCCACACTCTGGATCAGTGTCATCTCCATCATCTAAAGGGATATTAGAAACCTCAATGTGAGAATTATGTCTCCCTAGGGAAGATTTACTTTACTTGCCTCTTTTATTTTCCTTCTTTTTAGACTCAACCAACTCCTTCCCTTTAAACTTGACCAGTTCTTCTAAAACGGTCAAGATTCTCATGTGGTAATTACTCCTTACACCATATTTCTTAAATTTCCTATGTGCCCTTCTACCCTTTGGTGTTTTAGGAGTTCCATGTGTTTCAACTTCATCTTTAGGAGCATTGTCCTTGGATTTAAGAAAATTCAATCTCGTGGACCTTCAGAATGGCTTAATAGACTTGCCTAACTTACTCATTTTCACGATAACCAGAACAAGAACAAGAAGACTCCTAATTTGCAGAAAATCCCCACCCTAGGATTTTAAAACCCGTGAACTATTATAACCATAATTGAGAAGAGAAAGTACAAGTATCTACTTACCCAGGGAAAGGTTTATCACGATACCTCTAAAATTCCACACCAACCTATTCTCAAACTTAACTAAATTTTCAATCTCTGAATGCAAATGCTAAATAAAAAATATGGCCATCGATCCTGATTATATTGAGTCATGCAAGTGTGCCAACTATTAATACTCAAGAAAAGCTTATGAGAGCAGGCTTACAATAGCATGCTTGATTTTTGAATCTCAACCGTTGATCACACTTCAAGATAAATCAACATATAGCTACAATAAAAAAAAACTAATTATGAAAAAGCTTAAAATGTATGTGATTAATTCCTTTTCCTAATTATAAAATCCCAAGTGGATAGACACCCACTTTGTCAGCACAATTAATCATATACCTAGTACTAAATAAAGCATGTTGTGTCATATTTACCTACTTTCCCTTGGGAATTAATACACATGCACTTCATCACATCAAGACACTAGGGAGTGATCTTGATTAAATCTCATAATATCGGCCGATACCCTACCTCACTTTATTTTCACCTTCCTACTTATAACATCATTTGACAAAATTGATGGTCAAAATCTTCAACACGTGCCAAAAGAATGAGTTCTAATATGGTGCTAATTTTATTATAGTGTCATCTTGGAAAAATTTAGTAGAATTCCATATCCATTAGAGTCCATCAAAGCCTTTGAAATGTTCCATGTGGTAGTCGCCCACTTTCCCCCTAAGAAAATAAAGATACAAGTGGGCCCTTCACGGGATGGCGTGGAGCGGTCACAGTTGACCCACATCATCCACCATCAACCATTGATCTTGATCCTTATAAAACATTCACTACCTCCACAGACTGGTACATCCCTTCATGAAGCAATAGGTGTCACCTTGCCTGCTAGCCTATGATATTATATAAATATGAAATAAATTTTGATAGGGTGACGGGGAGCAGTGAAGGTTTGACAACATCACCCAACAACCGCCATAGATTTCCTCTTAATACCACTTGCTGATCACAAGAAGATATCAGGCCCACCACATAAAGGAAACATGTGTCCAGTGGCAACCAGCCTGTGTGACTAGTTATCCTAAATGCACATAATGGACGGGCACATGGGGAACAACCCAGATGAAGACACGTGTTGTGGTGCCAGTTGTTGATCTTTCTCCAAGCTTCATTTTCCAACCTTGTGGAAGCACTGGTCCCACTACCTTATGTGACACATGGAAACCACTCGCTATCCTGTTCAAATATTTTTTTGAATATTTAAATGAAACGAGTGTGTGGGGAATAGTCAAGATTCTCCTACGATGATCAAATGGTCATCTCAAAACTAAAATATGCACATGCCACAACTGTTAAATTTAAAAGGGGGCCATTACTAGGCCAATGGGAATTTGACCCTTAGGCTTAAAAACTTAAGAATTAAGGCATTAAATATGAAATTCAAGCCTAATCATAGGAAAATTTTAAGCGTTGAAATTGTCATTTGGTTCAACCAACAAACCTAAACCCATGGGGTGAGTAAACATAGCAATTTTGATGGAATAAGAGGTGACTTAGACAACCAGAAACATGGAACATCAAGTCAATGCATAACTATAATGCCCAAGGGTTTTAAGACTCGAAGGTTAATTTGGAAAGGTTTTGACAACACAAACCCTAAAAAAATGATGAGGAGCATAACCCTAGAAGCCTAAAACGAGGATCAAAGACAAATATTTCAAGTGTAAACATGGAACCAAATAATTTTTTTTGATGGGTTCCATCAATGGCTCCTATTGGGGACACATGCCTCTCATAGGCATGGTGAGATCCAAGAATCTTAGGTGAAGTAGACCAAACATAGAAAATGAAACCAGGACCTACCCAGATTAGGCAAGAAGACTAGACCAAAACAACCAACATATGTACATTTTTACATAAATTAAAAAACCCTAAAACAAGAGATTCAATCTCCATGTTGTTTGGAGCCTTTCTTTGAGGTGTAAATTTTCAATATGCACCCTACAATTTTACCTAGCTTTAACTTTATTTGGTGGCCCCATGCTAGTAAACTTATGATTGATACTTACCCCTATTAAAAACCAATATGTTGAAGGAATTGATTTTGCTCAACCCACATTTACCTCCACCATACCACTGCAATGAGTATAGCCTTCTTCTTACAAGTCGAAAAATATGGTTACCACTAAAATTTTCCTAACTACAAACAATTCCACTAACATCTCTCACAACTTTCTTGAATATACCATTACCAATGTAATATTTTTGATTCTCTATTGTATAACATAATCAGGCACAAACTAAAAATTATCATCATTGCATGACACATATTTGTTACATTCATCATATGAAACATATTCACATTGAAAATAACATTCCATGCTCTTCATCTCAATGTCATGCTCCACCTAAATTCGTTCCAACTGAACTGGAAGCTAAAAGTATTCATACTCCTCCAAGTAGTTTGCATCATTACATTCAACCTTTTTTGCAACATCTATATCAAATGTAAAGCATTCATAAGAAAATTTTTTGAGGAGTTCATCAATATGTTGCTCTGTTTGATGAAGACCACATTCTAACCCTGTGTCAGATGCATCATCATATTTTTCAGCAAAGAGTGGATTATCTCTATGCCAATAAGGATCACCATTTCTCATTTCTAGTGAAGATGGAGGATCATCAAATAAGGGTTTTTCCATTACATTTATTTTTAACATAAATATTTATGCCTCCTCCACATAGAGTTCCAAATCTTCCATATCATCAATGTATTCAAAATCATTACAATCACTAGAAGAGCATACAAATAGATTTTCAATTTCATTCACATCATATTGATGGTTAAAATCTTTGAATTGCATTATGAAAACTCTTCACAGGAAGAAAGTTGTTCCTTCTCAAGAAAACATGTGTTTCCATCATTACCAACATAATTCTTATTTGCAACAAAAGATTCGATCTCTTCTTTGTGAGGATAATCATGATCAACAAAGAAATGATCATACTCAATGGCATCGTAGTTATTACAAAAAGAGGACTCATCAATACAAAAGCTATGTTCATAATTTTCATATTGAAAGCTGAGTATTATTCTTCCATAGGAGCATAGGTACTAGGATCTACAAAAGAATTGAAACCACACATTTCATTTGCTTCACTGAGGTATGCATTTTCAACCTTTTCTTTACTCCCTTCTTCCTCATATGATACCTCACTACTTGAATCATATGGGGTGGAAACATTATTATCATTGTAGATTGAAAACATAATAGCATTTTGATGATCATCTCTAATCTTTTCAAAACAAGAAATGCATTCACACACTTGGTCAATCCAATCAGGCTTCAACTCCTTTGGTAGAGCACTCAAACTTGGTTCATAAGATTCATAAAATAAATCAATGCACACTAAATTTTTAGGTTTGTGAAATTTAGGAATTACAGGAAAAGTATCTATAAATATTGCATAGAGATCATATGATGATTCTCCTTCATGTTTCTTTATGCAAGAGAGGGCTTGAACAAAGACCATACGATCACAAATGCATGCATCTTCTTGAAAAAAAATTGGGGCTCTATGTGATCAACATTATCGAATGATGTGTAAGATGAAAAAATAAGGGTACAAGTGCTTTGACACTCATTTCTAACTTTTGGCTTACACCTTTCATCAATATTTCGAGTCTCAGGGAAGCAAACACTTCTAAACAAATAACTCCTTTGTATTCCATATTTTTTGGTTTTTTTCAATGTTCATGGCCACACCATAGGCCTGAGGAAAGGTTTTAGGATCCTTATCTCACAACAAGTAGCTCATCTCATTATCAAAATATCTAAAATAAACAACCAAACACACTACATCACTTAGTCTCAAAACCTTAGGAATATCCCTCAATTTTTTAGCAAATCTTCAGTTAAATGTTGGAACTAGCTCGTCCTCTTTTTTCTCAATGCTCATAAATTTATTGAGAAAAGAACTAGCATTGATTCTTTCACCAAATTTCTCCATGAACACTACTTTTAACTCACTCCAAGAATAGATAGAGCATGTTGGTAAATCAAAGAACTAATTTCTTGAATCTCCTTTCAAAGACTAAACAAATAGCCTCATGATTACATCCTTAGGGTCAACTTCATAATCATCCATTAGATTATTGAAATATTGTAGATGCTTATTACCTAACTCACTCTTTGTACTACTTAATTTTGGTATCTTATCTCTGATTTCAAGTAGAATAATATTTTGGTAACCCTTGATTCAACTGAAATTGATGGATTTGTTCCTTTCAGTGCTAAAAATTCTTTTAAAACCTAGCTGGTTGTGATCACAAACCATGGTTTCACTATGTGCCATAAAAGGATGCATATATTGATGATACATTTTCTTACACCTCTACAAGCCTTTTCATATGAACTTCTCAGTTACAGATGGTACTTCAAACTTCTTTTACAACTTAATCTTAAGCTTTTATAATGCAAATTTCTATCTTAACTTGCTTAAGGCCTTCTAAATAAGTTTCTTCAAAAATATTTCATACTTCACTTCATAATAGATGTTGTAATCTAGTAATACAGAAGTATGCAGAACAATCACTACTATTCCCTTTCGTAGTGCTTAGTTTCACTCAATAGGGAAACAAAAAATTTCATGACTTTCAAATATACTTTTCATATACATATGTATCCTTCTTGACAACCAAAATTAAAAATACCTAGATATGTTGCAAATATTGTAGATTTTTCTTCCTAACTAGAAATATTTGTAGATCTGATATTTTCTTCAAATCTTCATTAGGTTCTTTAGATAGATTTTCCACCTCTCTTCATAGAGCATTGAACTTCAAGCAACATGAAGCTCCTTCAAAGATGAATTTGATTCTGGGTCTTCTCCAATAGTAGAGTCACACATAAATTCTTTAAAAATGCTACAACAAAACTACTTTCAGGTCCAAGAACATTTAGGTTAACTGAATGATTTACTCTGTGGAACATAAAACTTTACTGACTCTTAAGGCTAGATGATCATCTAGTAGAATTTTCTCAAGTCTATCCCCAACAGAGTCACCAATCTGTAGGTTATTTTTTATGAACCAAGTTTGATCTTACTAATAATCTATGGATCTTCCAAAATTCAATTATTAGCAAGGATAAGGATTTTCCAATGCATAAGTAAGGATTTTGAGGCCCTTACTTCTTCACTTTAGGCTATGTGAAACCCAGGAGGGTAATACTGCATATGTTCATGTAATTTTTACTAGATCAAGAACATTTCTATACATAGATAAATTCCTTCATCTACAAATAGACAATAGTTGTTAAAGATTTGGCTCACCTTCAACCTATTACCATTTATTGCAAGGAATAAAAGGATACTTCAGATTTGTGCATTCTAATTGATTCTTTTATTCTCATTCCAAGTCCTAGGTCAATTGCATTACTAACTCACTTATTATTATGGTAACCTAATGAAAAATCCAATGTCCTATCTATTGGGATAATACAGTCATATTAGCAACAACCAATAATTAATTAGCAATTTATTTCAATAATTTGTAAACTATTAACATACTACCTTGCAATATTCAACTCAGTATGCCTATAACACTAAAACTTATCAATCTTATACCTTTCCCTCACAAACCAATGAGCTCACTTCATCATTTTAATCAATCTTTTGAATTGAAGAATAAAATAAGCCCACACATTCAAGTAAAATAGCTGAAGAAAAATAAAAATATTATTAACCATTTCATTTATAATTTAAGAGAAAAATACATAACAGAGATTGTGTTCCATAACTAATACTTTCTTCTATTACTGTCATCATTGGAAAACTATTTTAAGATCATTGCATACAAAACTCGTACCCTAGAATCCTTATTGAACTATTCATCAATATTTTACAATATGCTCCTTTTTGAGCTTAGCTTTTCACCTAGACCATTTTGAGACCTAAAATTTGAACTCTCTGTAACAAGCCCTAAAATCCCTTGTATAGAACAAGGGATCAACAACCATCAGGCTCAAATATAGTTACATTCATTTCATTTGAAGATTATTTGCACCAAATTTTGAGACATTCCCCAGTTAGTTACATGTAATCATTATAGAGTATGGAAGAGTAAAAGAAAAAAACTCCAGATCATTTGAATGAAGACCAAAATGATATAGTTTGTTACTGTTATAGCATCAAATCACCATTTCATTGTTGACCAAAGAAGATTATCCATTCATATCTAGAGGACAGATTTGTATACCACCTGGGAAAAGCATATATGTCGTCAAAGTTAGGAAGTCTAGCACTTCTCCAATGCACCAGCCTGAAAGATTTACACATCAACACTATAAACAAAAAAACACAAATATGTTGAAGAGGACAATCCTAATGTGGTGGCTATAGTGTCATAAAAAATAAAAAAGGGGTGGAAATGCTACTCTAAGTTGTTAGCATCAGAGTACACTCACCAATGCCTTATTCATTATGAAATTGGAGGAATAATCGATGCTTCCTCATCAGATTCTTTATAAGGCACCAGCGAAAGGGGATAATGGCCACACTCTTGATGAGTGTCACCTCCATCATCTAAAAGGCTATCAAAAACCTCAATGGGAGAATTATCTCTCCCTAGGTAAGCTTTACGATACTTTCCTCTTTCCTTTTCCTTCTATTCAAACTCAACCAAATCCTTCCCTTTAAACTTGACCAATTATTTTGAAATAGTCTAGCTTCTTAGGTGGTAATTACTCCTTACACCATATTTCTTAAATTTCTTGTGTTCCCTTGTACCCTCTGGTGTTTTAGGAGCTCCCTATGTTTCAACTTCATCTTTAGGAGCATTATCCTTGGATTCAAGCAAATTCAGTCTCTTGGACCTTCATACTGGCTTAACAGATTCTCCTAACTTACTCATTTTCATAATAACTAGAACAAGAACAAGAAGAATCCTAATTTGCAGAAAAACCCTCACCACCCCAGGATTCTAAAACCCATGAACTATTATAACCATAATTGAGAAGAGCAAGTGCAAGTAGCTACTTACCCAGGGAAAGGTTTGTGCCATAGAAAAATGGCCCCTTTTCATTTTCATGGCCTTTTAGGTCTTGCTTCATAGTGTTTGATCAATTTTTCTTTGATTTAATGTTGCAACATGGCTTGAACATGCATATTTAGGTATTAAAATTCAAATAACGATGTCTTCTAAAGGTGTTATGAAGTTTTGTAAGAAATTTCTACATTATTCTAGACTCTATTCACTACAATTCACCTAAAAAACACCTTTTTACACATGATCAAGTCCTACTATGAAGTGTTGTAAAGTCTTGTAACAAGATTTCATGCTTTTCTAGGCACAAGTTCTCTATTTACCCCTTTCTTATGACTTATTTGACCCCTTTATGCCCTCATATACTTTAATTAAGTGTATTTTTGAATGTAAGCCCAATAAACAACATTAAGTATGACTCAATTCCTGACACTTTTTTTTAGGTCCTGGGTGGGACCCATTCGCCATGGGTGGCAAATGAGTCCCCCTTGGCTCCAAATTCAAAAATTTTAAAATTTTCTTTCAGGTTTTTATACAAAAACACTTGATGTCGGCCTGTGATGAGGTATGACTAGTAAACTAAGGCACAATATTGTATAAATAAGTTTTTTTACATCCATTCTAACCCCCATTCATCGAGTTCACTCATTCACCTATTCACTAAAGAATTCAAGCAATATTAAAGCACTTTGGAGTATCCCTTGACATTACTTCAGACTTGCATTATCAAGGGTTTGGTAAGTTGACAACATTTGCATGTTATTAGTTTATAACTCTCTTTCATTTCATTGTTTCATTAAGGGTTTGATTACCAAAAGTGGGGTTTGACCAAGGAAAACCCCTATTTGCTAACCTTCAACCATTTTTCCCTATTGCATGTGTGTTCGTAGACCTAGGTATGTAGATTTAACAAGTTTTTTGGAGTTGAAAAGTGGAGAACAAGTCAACTAGGTGCTTCAATTAAACTTATTCTCATTTCAAGCTTGGAGAAGGTTTTATGTCTGTTTCCCGCAGAATTGACTTCGAGAACCCAACAATCAATGATTTCCAAATCTAGTGTTGTAGAGTTGTCCCCTATTTTTTTAGAAATTTGGGAGAGGACTAATTCACCACCCTAGGCGAATGAGTCCCACTATTAAAAATCAATGATTTCAACCAACATCCACAACATTCTACATGTAGACACGTAAAATGTACATGCACTCGATCCTAATCTACTAATATCGCTTCATCCTGAATTATCCCTCTGTCTAACCATTTAATCGAATAGCCTTATTTGATTAAATTCATCATCATTCCCCTTTTAATTAAATAAATCCCTCAATTTAATTAAATCATTGTCTCTTTGTAATTAGCTAGGCCATTTCATCTTCGTATCTTTGTTTAATTAAATAATCCATATTATTTGATTAAATCTCTAAAGTTCATCTAATTAAATTAAATAAATCAAACATTTATCTAATTTAATCTAACATCACCCCTTTGGTTAAATAAATAAAAAATATTTATTTAACTAAGTCTAAATCATTATCCTCCCCTTTTGAGCTATTTAAATCCTAAAATCCAATTCAAAATGGTCAAGTCAACTAACATCATTTAAATTAATCAAATAATGATTAATGCTAATCCTAATCACTCAAATCCTCTAGATTTTGCAACTTGCACATGAAAATAAATTTAATTGATTTATAAATCATCTATTTTCATTCAAAAAAGGCATCAAAGATGGAATATTCATCAAATTTGAAATCTCCCCCCAAAAGGACTTGTCCCTTCCAACAAAGCATTTAAAATCTCTTACATGTCCTTTTCTTGAGCCATGTGCATTTGCTTCACCTTTCACCTCATCCTTCAAGCCAATTTTGAATTTTAATCGCCCCCCTCTTTGCACATTCTTCAAAACTTGCACATCCTCCATTCACTCATAGGTTGAAAAGTGGAATCTTGCCATGGGTTGAATGTTAGTACCACATTGCTCTATTTTGGACATTCATCCATCTTCTGAATCTATAAATAAGAGGCAAATCTCTTCATTTTGGCATCCACAATTTGAGTAAACTTACTATGCTCAGATAATTAGAAAATTCCATCCATTATCATTAAATATTACCTAGGTTATGCATATTTTTTTCCATTGGAGCACTCATCAAGCATCAACAAAGTAGATCAATTATTATCACACATCAATTCTGCATCATAGGAATTGGCAAAGGGCCAATTTTCACATCAAATTGGCACCAATTCCCCCATGGGATCATGAGTTTGCTAGTTTAATTAGGATTCAATCTCTTCTATTGTTATCTCATTGTATTCTTCATTGCTTTTCTTAATTTGAACTTTGTAAATGGATTCCATGGGGAATCCTTGTTTCTTGCTTGCATTTCACCATCCAATGTGTTTTCTTATGTTTTTTTGCAGGTATTAGGATTGGGGTTCGACACTAGATTCATTAGATATTGTCCAGTTGCACTCTGTTTCAATCTATTTCTTTCTACTTTGCATTATTTCTTCATTTACTTCATTGTTTGCATATCATAGTGTGTTTTCAAACATAGCTTAAATCTCACTTTTGCATTCATTTTCATCCATTTAATTAAGTCAATTGCA
The DNA here is from genome assembly GCA_007258455.2 of Sequoia sempervirens. Taxonomy (NCBI): domain Eukaryota; kingdom Viridiplantae; phylum Streptophyta; class Pinopsida; order Cupressales; family Cupressaceae; genus Sequoia; species Sequoia sempervirens. The sequence continues at coordinate 239,952,366 of VDFB02379711.1, forward strand.
TTTATTTTACTTCATTTAGTTTAGATGACATTGCATATAACATAATTTGAATGAACCCTTAGCATTTTTGGGACCTATCTCTTTCCTTTTAGGTAAAAAACCTTAGAAGAGCTAGAGAAGCACATACAAACCAAAAATCAATGGTTCAAGGTTTATCACGATACCTTTAAAATTCCTCGCCAACCTTTTCTTGAACTTAACTCAATTTTCAATCTCTGAATGCACTCTGAATGAAAAATATGGCCATTGATCCTCAATATATTGAGTCATGCAAGCATGCCAACCATTAATACTCAATAAAAGCTTGTGCGAGTGGGCTGACAATAGGGTGCTTGATTTTTGAACCTCAGTCGTTGATCACACATAAAGATAAATTAATAGATAGTTACAATAAAAAATAAAAAAAATTATGAAAAAGCTTAAAATGTATGTGATTAATGCCTTTCCCTAATTAGAAAAGCCCAAGTGGATAGACACCCACTCTGTCAGCACAATTAATCATATACTTAGTATTAAATAAATCCTATCATGTTATATTTACCCGCTTGCTCGTGGGAATTAATAAAATTACACTTCTTCACAGTAGGATAGTGGGGAGTGATCTTGATTCAATCTTAGAATATCGGCCTGTACCCTGCCTCACTTTATTTTCGCCTTCCCACATATACTAGCATCTAATAGAATTGATGGTTGAAATCTTCAACACATTCCAAAAGAATGAGTTCTAATATGGCACCATTTTTATCATAGTGCCACCTTGGCCAAATTTAGTAGCATTCTATCTCCACTAGAGTCTATCAGAGCCTTTGAAATGTTCCATTTGGCAGTCGCCCGCTTGCCCACTGAGAAACTAAAGATACAAGTGGGCCCCTCATGCGATGGTGAGGAGTGATTAGGATTGACCCACATAATTCACCATCAACCATTGATCTTGATTCTTATAAAACATTTGGTGCCTCCATAGACTAGCAGGTCCCTTCATGAAGTGACATGTGTCACCTTGCCCACTAGCCTATGATATTTTATAAATATTAAATAAAATCCGGCAAGGTGGTAGGGAGAGGTGGAGATTTGACCACGTCACCCAACAACTACCGTAGATTTCCTTTTGATACCTCTTGTCGATCATAAGAAGATATCAGTCCCACCACATTAAGGCAACACATGTCCAATTCCCACTAGCTCATGTGACTAATTATCCTAAATGCGCATAATGGATGGGTGCATGGGGAATGACCCAAATGAAGACACGTGTTGTCATGTTAGTCATTGATATTTCTCGAAGCTTCATTTGTCGACATTATGGAAGAACTAGTCTCATTGCCTAACATGACACATGGAAACCACCCACCATCTCATTTGTATATTTGAAAGAATAATAAAATGAAATGAGCATGTGAAGAATGGTCAAGATTCTCTTGCAATGATTGAACGGTCATCTCAAAACTAAAATATGCACATGCCACAAATGTTAACTTTAAAAGGGGTCCATCACTAGGCCAATGTGAATTTGACCCTTAGGCACAAAAACTTAAGAATTAAGGCATTAAATATGAAATTCAAGCCCAATCATAGAAAAATTTTAAGCATTGAAAAAGGCATTTGGTGACCAACAAACCTAAACCCATGGGGCCGATAAAGATAATGATTTTGATGGCACAAGATGTGACTTAGAAAACTAGAAACTTGGAACATAAATTAAATGTAGAAATATAGCACCCAAGGGTTTTAAGACTCAAAGGTTAATTTGGAAAGGTTTTGACAACAAAAACCCTAAAGCAATGACGGGGAGAATAACCAGCCTAAAATGAGGGTCAAAGCCAAGTATTGCAAGTGTAAGCATGGAACCAAAGAATTTTTTTTTAGGGTTTCCTTCACTGATGTATCCTTACAAAATGATAATCAAGACACTGAGAATGAGATTGAGAAAATTCACAGTGAACATTCTGAGCTCAGTGCATATGGTAATGAATTGCCCTATAATAATGACCATAAGGGAAGTAAGGTGTCTGATTATTTTTCTAAAGGATATGAGTCCTTTTATGTGGATGATTTAGATATATTTTCTTTTCATAAAGGATGCAATAATATTAATGCTCAGAAAATATTTCCCTTCTAGTGATTGAACAAATTACATGTCAAGGATATCCAGTATGCAATGTAGTTATATCAAAACTTCAGTGTGTTCGCACTATAAATGATGATGAATTTGAAGATAAGAATGTGTGTGTTCAGTATCCTAAGCATGACCACATTGCTAAGAGTAATGAAAATTGTGGTACTAACTAACAGGATCATGTCCTAGTTGTCCTTGATTGCCTGTATGAAATAGAGATGGAATTTGCTAGTTTTGTAGTAGAAATAGACATGATTGTTTTCAATAAGGAATGTATTGAAGAAGAAAAGGATGAAGAAATTTTTTCAAATTTTAATGAGAAACCTTCATATTGTAAAGAACCTTTCACATTAGAGTCTGAACAACTATCAATTGATGGTGCACAAGAATTCCTTGTTGCTGATTTTGTTAAATTTGAGTTATTTGAGCCATCCTTTGAAACATTTTGTAGAGTTGTATGATGATTTCAGGAGTACATCAGAATATGATACTGAGCCTAAATTAGAAGTATTCTTTGATGCATGGGATGTGATTGGAAATAGTGTTTGTAGTGATGATCCTGAGCTGAATATGGGTCAGGATATTATGAACTCAGATAAATCATGTTTCCATGGTATTGGAGCATTTGACAATATGTTCGGTATGGAGTGCTTAGATGAATGCAAACATCAACTTGAAGATATGCCTATGTATCAACACTTCTTATTCATCACATAGGATAAATGTTTGTCTGGCATGGGATAGAAGCTAGGGGTTGATTTTAAGGTTTTATGTGAGACTCCTATCCATTTTGACTCATTAGAGGGGAAGTTGCAACGTGACTCCTAGAAGTCAAGGTATATCCTCCTGGATAAAGATCTAAATCCCAATATTTATGAAGGTTTTTTGTTTGATGTGAAAATTGAAGTGGGTTTCAACTCATATGACCTAAATGATCAAGTGGACAATGAATGTTTCACCTTCTCAATTCAACTGGATAAGCCTTTACAGTGGCATGCTAATGAGTAGTTTGGGGTCATATATTACATAGAGTGTAGGTTTCAAGTATTATCTTATTACAATTTTTAGTCAGGAAAAATTCATGATGATAATGGAAAATTTGGACACATGGTCAGTATGGTTGATGGTAGTAACCATAGAAAGATTAGTTGGTGGATAGTTCATGAAAATTTTCTTAGTCTTGGCCTAGTACAAAAAATAGAAAAAAAGGTTTTTGATAGGGGAAAATACCTTTCCTAAGTTTTGGGGGGCCTGGGGCCACCAAGTGAAGTTGAAGCTTGATGAAGTTGTGTTTGTAGGTTAAAAGCTTGCACATCAAAAGATTCTTCTAAGAAAATGGGAGGTGGACCTTTTTATACAACCCTATAAATTGTGTATATACGGTGTGTTTTGGTTTAGTTCTCCCACCTTGTTTGATCAGGTTCTAGTTTTGGATCTTTGTGATTAGTCTACTTCAACTTGAGATTCTGAGATCTCACTCTATCTTGGAGGAATAGACTTCCCCAATAGGACAAATCCCTTGTCTTGGGGCTTAGGGTTTCAATTACCATCACTGCTTTAGGGTTTATGTTGATAGAAAACCTTCCTAAATAATCCCTAAGCCCGCATCCTTTCCAACATTATAATTTATTGTTGGCTTATTATTTCCCATTCCCAGTTAGTTTAAGTTGTGACTTATTTTGTCAAGTTCATTCTTTTACTGGCCACTTGATCCTAGTGGTCCTAGTCGATGCCCATGGTCATATTAAAATTATTGTCTTATTTTGATCGGGTTCGATGTCTTTCAAAATATTTTGTGTAATTCTAAGCTCGGTTTTAATATTTTCCTAATGTTTTAACCTTAATTTTTATGTCCTCGACCATTGTCTGCCTTGTGATGGCCCCTTCTTAAAAATAACATTTTTGGCATGTGCAAATATTAGGTTCTATGTTGACCATTTGATCATCATGAGAAAATATCCACCATTCCCCACTTCCACTTCTCACTTTATTCCTCATTAAAATAATCACATGGGCTAGTGGCATCAAGCCACGTCTCTTCTATATTGGTGCGCCCAGTACCTTTGAATGATATGCGAGCAATATTAAAATGAAATTGACGATGGTCATTGGATGATGTGGCTTCATCTTGTCCGCACCCTGCCACACCGTACAATTTTATTTTATATTAAAATTAATGTCACAGGCTAGTGGGCAGATTGACACCTGTTGCTTCATGGAGGGACTTGCTTGGCTTTGGAGATGGTAAATGTTTTATGGAGCAAGGATCAATGGTTGGTAGAGGGTGATGTGGGTTAATCTAGACCGCTCCTTGCCATCCTGTGAGGGGTCCACTTGTACCTTTTTCCTCTTAGCGGGGGAGCGGGTGAAAGCCACATGGAATGATCTAAAAGGTTGGATGGACATTAGTAAGGGCAACATATTAATAAATTTGGTTGAAAGAACATATGGGCTAAAATGCTGCCATTTTTCAAATTAATTTCCTTTGGTACATGTTCAAGATTTGAAGATTGCTTTTGATTACGGTCATCAATTCTTTTAGAATATGGTACATGTGGGAAGGTGACATTGAAATAAGGTAGGGTATGGGCTGATGGTTTGAGATTAGGGTATGTGCAGGATCATGATGGGCCAAAAAGTTGTGATATGATGGGTATGTGTTGATGACTTTTTTTTACCTAAAATTGATGAAACAAAAAGGGTTTTTAAAGGAGATTCTCAACTTTCCATCAATATAAATTATGTTTTAATTTTAATTTAATAAATAATTATTATTCATTTTCTATTTAAATTATGACTAAAGTCCTAATTGATAGGCTAATTGAAAAAAATCTATAGCTTTCAAATGGTATCACATTTTTTGAATCTGAAACATGTCTCACATTTTATGCTTCACATACTATAGGATTAAAAAAATGAATTTCATTCAATTTTGACCAAGTTAAGGTGGTCAGACATACGATTTTTTATATGTTTTAAAAGTTGTAATAAAAAATTCATAATTAATTATTTACTTGGAAAAAAATTAGAAAAAATATGCATCACATTGGGACATGAGTCCTCTACTTATATCTAAATTATTATAAAAAAGATATTATAATTTTATTGTGGTAAGGGTGGTCAGACAAACACCTACTTATTATTTTTTCCTTGAAATTTAAGTACTACTACATTGAAATTTCAAATTTTCACCAAATAATTTTTTTTTAAATAAACCTAGTAGTTTAAAAACTCCATTCAATTTGAAACAAATTCTTTTGTTACATATTTTTGAAATAATATAGATAACTTATTCAAATTTTTATGTCAAGTTTCCTAACTCTAATTTTTCTAAATTTTTTGCCACTTAAGGGCCTATTTTTTCCATGATGATCCTGCACATACCCATTAGATCATGATCGCTCCCCATCATCCTATTGAGATGAGTTGTAAATCGATTAATTCCCATGAGAGAGCAATAAAATTGGACATGATATGCTTTTCTTGAATGCTAAATGGGTGATTAAGTATGTAGACAAAGTGGATGTATATCCACTTCGGGTTTTCTGATTGGAAAAAGGCATCATCTGCATGCATTTAGCCTCTTCATAATTAATTACCTTGATTGTAATTATCAATTGATTTATCTCAACATGTGATCAACAATTGAGGTTCGAGAATCATGTAGTTGATTGTCAACTCCCTCGTAGAAGCCTTCCTCGAGCATTAATGGTAAGCATGCTCAAATTGCTAAATATAATGAGGATCGATAGCCATATTTTCTTCATAGTTTGAAATTAGAAGCTAAGAAATTAAGTTTGAGTTCGTGAAGAAGAAGGCATAAGAAGATACAAAGATATTGAGGTAGCTTTTTCCCAGGTAAGTAGGTGCTCATACCTACTTGTTTCAATTATGTATGAGTTAGTTTGTTAGCTCTAAAGCCCTAGGATGGTGAGGGTTTTGTAGTCTACAATCTCCTTTTAAGTTGATAAGAATTGTGAGGGTTTTATTTTTTTGTTCTGCAAAAATCTTTTTAAGAATAAACTAGTGAAAAGACTACTTGCAATTGAGAGTCTCCTTGTTCTCATTTTTTTCTCTATGAAAATGAGTATACTAAGTGAGTCTATCAAGCTAGTCAATAGGTCTAGAAGATTTAGTCTATTTGAATCTTAGGATGATGTTCATGAAAATGAACTTGACATTTCAGGAGCTCTTGCAACACTAAAGGGCAAGAGGAGTGCCCATGGTAAAACTAAGAAAGGTGGTGTCAAGAGCACCTATAATTTGAGTAGGGTTATTTCAGAAGAATTGGTCAAGTTTAGAAAGAAAGAATATGTTAAGCATGTGAGGGAAGCAAAGAAGAAGAATAAGTACCACAAGGCTTATGATTCTTATATGGGACAACACAACTCTCCCATAGAGGTTTCAGATATCCCTTCGGGTGATGAAGGAGAAACTGACCTAGAGTATTCCACATGAGGATTTTGATGAGGGGGGAGTAGTAGCTTCTCCAATTTCAACAAGAACACAAAATGGGAGTGCACACTCCGATTCTGACAAATCAAAGTAGCACCCCGATTCTATTTTTGTTTTTTATGACACCATTGCCACTACAGCAAACTTGTCCTCTTTAGCAAGTTTTGGGTTTATTTTCTTTTTTGCTGACATGGAAACTCTTTTGGGTGCTCTGAAGAGGTGTTGGACTTTGTTGCTTGAATGAAAAGTATGCCTTTCTCAGTTACTATGTAAGTTTTTTCCTTGGGTGCTAATGGAGAATCTTCTTTGATCGATGTGGACAAGGGATTTTGGTGCTACTACAATAACAAATGATTCATTTTGGAAGGTGGGTTGGTCTTCTTCAACAAACTTTATGGATTTTTTTCTTTCCCCAATTTTGTAATGATTAAATGTAATTGTCTAGGGAATCTTTGAAATGAAAGTGAAATTAACTGTAAAATGCAAATGTAATTGTAATTGTAATTTCATCATGATGCTTATCGCTCCCATATATCTATAGATAGGATTTCAAGGCTAGTTACAAGGGTTGTTGGGTGGTTGGTTGTTTTTTTGTTGATCACATAGAGAGTTGTAAAGGATACTAAAAATTTTATTTGTAAGTCTTAGGTTTGAGTCTACTATTATGTATATGATGCTTTCATAGTAATACCGGCATAATCTAATAGAATAATGCAAGTTCGACACCATTTTCTCTCCTATGTACTGGTTTTATAAACTATGAATAATATAATCAAGGGTTATCTTATTTGTCTCTATTGATTTACAATGAGTGTATGGTTTTATTATTGCTTATTAATTCAAATAATTGATGTAAGGGTATGTGCAGGATCATCATGGAAAAAATAGGCCCTTAAGTGGCGATGAAAATTAAGAAAAATCAGAGTTAGGCAACTTGATGTAAAAATTTGAATAAGTTATCTATATTATTTCAAAAATATATAACAATAGAATTTGTAGAAAATTGAATGTAGTTTCTAAACTACTAGGTTTATTTGAAAAAAAAAAATCTATTTGGTAAAAATTTGAAATTTCAATGTGGTAGTACCTAAATTTTAGGGAAAAATAAGGTGTCTTCCTGACCACCCTAACCACAATAAAATGATAATACTTTTTAATAATATTTGAGATATAAGTAGAGGAATCATGTCTAGATGTAATGCATTTTTTTATTTTTTTTGAGTAAATAATTAATTATGAATTTTTTATTACAATTTTTAAAAAATATAAAAACTTGTATGTCTCACTACCTTAACTTGGTAAAAATTTCATGATTTAAAAAAAAAAAACATATAGTATGCAAAGCATAGAATGTGACACATGTTTTGGATTCAAAAAATGTGATACGTTTGAAAGCTATAAATGTTTTTCAATCAACCTATCAATTATGACTTTAGTCGTAATTCAAATAGAAAATGAATAATAATTATTTATTAAATTAAAAGTAAATCATAATTTATATTGGTGGAAAGCTGAGAATATGCTTTAAAAATTATTTTCGTTTCATCAATTTTGGGTAAAAAAAATATTCAGCCACATACCCTACACATACCCATCATATCGCCACTTTTTGGCCCATCATGATCTTGGACATACCCATAAATGCTTGAACACAACTATAGGTTTATATTAAATTAGGTGCTAGGATGCTAGTAAGAAGTGATGGTTGAAATATAATGTTGAAATACTATAATGCAGTATTCTCAAAGCTTTAAATAGTATCATGTGTGAAAATTGTTGTCAAATTATGTGGGTATTAGTATTGACTCTATTCCAAGGATGAGCCACTAGTTTGAGTAGGGTAATCATATTGCATTATGTTGATTAATTCATAAAATAAGCATTCATTAAATCTAATTATCTCAAATGGGTTACAAATAGATGAGATTATGTTTTAAGCATTTCAATTTGCATGCTCCTAATATTAACCGTTATCAAGAAGCTACTAGCTTCTTTGATGTGTTCTATTAGTTGAGCCTCTATATGAGAATTATCTGTGTGTTGCAATGTTCTTAATTAAGTGAAGGAGGATAATCATATGAACATAATAAGGATTACCCTCCTAGGTTTCATAGAGCCTGAAGTAAGGGCCTCATAATCCTTACTTGTTTGTTGGCCAATCCTTACCCTTGCTAATCATTGGATTCTGGTAGATTCATAGGTGAGTGGTAAGATCAAGTTTGGTTCCTGGAAAAATAACCAACAAGGTTGGTGAAAATTTGTAGGTTTTGGTTAGGAGGGGCAATAGACTTATTTCCTTGTTCACTAACAACTCTAATGGAAAGACGACCAAAATCAATGAGGTTTTGGACAAGATGTTTAAGACACTTGCAATGTTTTGTGTCATCTCTATTTTTTTGGTGATAATGGCCATAAGAATTTTGTCTAAAGCACAAGGGTAAAGGCTTATTGGGATCAGGTGTTTTGATGGGAGGAAAAGTAATCATTTGTTGTTCTTAGAGTTGGGACATTGTGTTATGAAGGGAATTAGGTAAGGAAGTGAACTGTCTTTTCAGGTCCCCATATCTAAAGGGCATTGTGGCTTTAATAATAGCTACTTGGTTGTTGGTATTCTGATTTGGTTGTTGAAGGGGATTGAATTGATGGAATCCTTTGTTTTTTTTCTAAATGGTTGGGAATTGTTTTGGTTTCTAGGCTTGTATTTCTTAGTTCGACTAGAAGTGGACTTTATATCTCGACTACTAACTAAATTTTGATAATCACAAAGGATAGTACACAACTGCATAAAGGATAGGAATTTCATCATGGACACCTCGTCTTGAATATTTCTTTTCAAATATTCTATGAACATTTTTTGAAGGTGAGGGTTGGGGACCTTGATGTTGATTTGGGAATAAAGCGATTGATAGTGTGAAATAAAGTCAATGATATTTCATTCTTTTGATTACATCTCATCAAATCGGCCAAGGTCATCTAAGGAGTCATATACACTTGAAAATGGTTTACAAATGCCTCAAAAAGTTTATTAAATGAATGAATCAAGTTGTTCAACAAAGAAGAGAACCATTCCAAGGCAGTATCTTTCAATGACCTAGGAAAAATCTTCACCAAAAGTTTACCATCAAGGACAAAGTCACTACATAAAGTAGTGTAGGCATTAACATGGTTAGAAGGATCTTTGTTTCCTATGTATTTCTAAAATCTACGCACCTCTACACCTTGTGGCATCGATGTTTACAATAGCTCCAAGGATAATGGACTGCTCTTGACATAATATGTACGTGGACCATTTTTATTTTTATTGACGGTGGCAACTTGCTTTTGGAAGGATCAAATGGTTTGAAAGAGTCAATTAATGAGAGGGTCATTACTTGTTCTATGAGATGGGAGTGAGAGTAGTGAAGGGGTTTATGTGTTCAAGGGACAAGTGAATGGAATGCTTATAGGTGGTAAAGCGGTAGGATATATAACATGTGATGCCACATAGGAACTAGGGATGCTAGTGGAAATACTGAAGGAAGGAATCACATTACTAAATTGTTGCATTGTTGTTGTGACTTGAGGGTTGGTATAGGTAGGTATTGAGGCAATTGTTGTGGGAGTAGGAATTTGAGTTCCTCCTTGGCTTGTTACATTTCTTGTTGGTAAAGGACAACTAGTGGTTGGCATGAGGTGTTTTCCAAAGATTTGAACTATGTTTTTCACAAGGGAAAGTGTATCTTAACTTTCAAGAATGTAGTTAATGTTGTCTATAGTAGGGATGGTAGTAGTTGAAATGTTGTCATTTTTCACTTGATGTTGTAAGTTAGCTAGGTCCTCATGTATTTGAATTATGTTCTCTTGTGGGACACTATCATTCCTTGTTTCAACTTGCATATTACTTGAAGGTGTACCATATAAAAATGGATCTTTAAACATTTTCATGGTCATTTAGGTATTTTTCTAGTGATGCTTGGCTTATTTTGCTTGGATTTAATGTTGCAATGTAACTTATGCATTTACATTAGGTATTGAATATTCAAATTATGAGGTCTTGTGAAAGTTTTGTGAAGTGTTGTAACACATTTCTACACTTTTCTAGACTCTTCTTATTATAATTCATCTAAATATTCCCTTTTTATCCCTTACCAAGTCCTATTTCAAAGTGTTGTAAAGTCTTGTAATATACTTTCACACTTTTCTAATCTTGTCATCACTAATTACACCTTTCTTATGCTTTATTTTCCCCCTTTATGCACTTATAGGCCTTAATTAAGTGTTTTTTTTAATATAAACCCGACAAACATCATTAAATACAACTTAATTCCTGGCACCCACTTGCAAGCCTTGAGTGGGACCCATTCACCATGGGTGGTGAATGAGTCCCAGTGAGCCAAAAAGTCAATATTTCCAATTTTCTAGTCTTCATCAGGCTTACAGGTGCACACATTCTATGTTACAACTTTTTGTTTGGTTCTATTTGCATGTATTTTTAGGTCTTTTGCAAACAACACTATGTTTTCAAACACTTCATTTTTCTTAACTTTTGTATAAATAATCAATCAATCTTATCAGTTTGCTACATTTATGATATCATATTTAGGCATATTTACATCATACATGTACATTAGTTTGAGTGAACCACCTCGGTTTTTGGCCTATCTCTCTCCTTTTAGGTGAAAAATCCTAATTGAGCAAGAGAGTACATAGCCCCTAAAAATATTTGGTTCACAAGGCAAAGGGTTCCTAAGGGTGTTGTCCATACCTAGTGTACTAGTGTCAATACTAGGAGTGAAATAGCTAGACAACCTAAGATCCACAATGATTGTGCTATCGTAGGATGACATGAGTCTCAAACTTTGTCTCACTACAGTATTAGAAATAGGACACCATATACTCATACAAGGGCTACTAAAGGAAAGGTGAATGCAAATACATTGTAAGCTAAGAAAAATGAAATGATTAAAACAAAAAATTTGGAAACTAAAATAGAAAGGCAATAACAATAAACAAAAACTCAGAAACTAAATTGTAAATGCTAGAAAATGCAATGCAGAATATGCGAAGGGACTGATTCACCCAAGGTAAGTGAAATGAAACAAAAAATTGAAGACAAGAAGATGTGCACCTGGGAAATTTGAGATCATCTAATGGAGGTCTAACTATAAGTTCTACTTTTACTGTTGACTAGGACTCATTCACCAAGTTGGGTGAATCAGTCCTATTTCTAGAAAACTATGCAGGAACTAGTTTCTGCCAAAAGGGTATTTGAATCTATAAAGTCCTGAAAATTGACTAGAATTGGGACTCTTTTGCCAAAAGTGGTGAATCAGTCTAGTTGAGATTTTCTACAACTTCAAAATCTAATCATGTTCTTCTCTATCCGCTCTATCCTTCCTGACTAATTTCTGGATCTGAATCTTCAAATCACAACCTGTAGGTCTTCTAGAAGGTTCTCTAAGGCTCGATGACAACTTTGACAACTTTGAATAATTTTCAAAATCTCTCCATTCTTGCTCCTTGGTAAATCTATAACCTAAACCTACAAATCACACACAAAGGAGAGGGAAAAATGTTGTGGGGTTAGTGGTTAGGGCTTTTCCTTGGCCAAAGTCCATTTTGCAAATCAATCCTTGAAATGAAATCAAATAAGAATGGAGAATGATGAATGACCAAATAAGAATGTTGCAACTCATGAAACCCTAGCAATAATGTGTTGCAAATATAATTGTAATGGTTCTAATGGATGTAGACTTTGATTCTTGCTTGAATAATGTTGATCTTGAATGAAATGCTTGCTTGAATCAAAAAATCCTACACCACAATTTTTAGCTCTAAAACAATATGATGCATGAAATCCTTGACATGATTATTGATGCTTGAATGCTACTCTAAAATGCTTGAATTTTTTTTCTTGAAGACACTTGAATGCTCTTGAATAGTCTTGTGAACACTTGATGGCTTATTAAATTTCTAGGTGAAAATATGAGTGAAATAACCTTGTATTTATACTAAATTATGCAAGAATTCTCAAAATTACAACACTACAAGCCGACATCAGATCTAGTAGAATAAAATCCTACCAAAAAATTGAATTAATTTTAATTTTAGGCCACACAAGACTCATTCACCCAAGATGGTGAATGAGTCCCATCTAGCATAATGTATGGGATCAAAAATTAAAAGTGCTTAAAAAGGTGTGAAAATTGGTTTGGGACCTAAAAAACTAGGTGGGACTCATTTTCCCAAGATGGTGAATATGTCCCAGATCACTAAATATGGTCCACACAAGCCAGAAACACCTAAATTATGATTGGGTGGTGATTGGTGTCGGGATTATCCTAAAAAAGATACATTAAATGAGGCTTTTGGATGCAAAATAGGACCAATTAAAGCATAAGGAATCCCAATTATTAATGAAAATCCTAGAAAAGTTTGAAAGTATGTTACAACACTTTACAACACTTCAAAATAAAGCAATATTAATGTTTATTTTAATTAAAAAGGGGTTTATTGTGTTTAGAACCTTAGAAAAGTATGAATGTGTGTTACAACACTTCACAACACTTTAGAAAGGTACAATTAAAATCCATTAGTTCACAAGGGCCCAAGACCTAATGTGAATGTATCAACCACATTACAACACTAAATCAAGGCAACATGAAGCTCAAATTTAGGAGGGCCCAAAGAAGAGTGAAAATGTCCCAGACGACATTTTTTGACACTACATTTACTATACCAAACGAAGTGAAACCTTGAAATATGAAAGATAAAAGCATTATCAGAAACTTCTCAAATCCACACAACCTGAAGCCAAACTGTGGAGAAATGTGGAGCAGCTAAATTTCTTCTAGACCATAGAAAAAATCACTTAAAAACTAGTTTACACATTGGTGAAAATATCTCTCTATTAAGTGATTCATAAACCTAAATTTTGACTATAGCAACCTCTAACAACCTTGAACAACATATCAAATCCATGCATACATAACATCAACATAGAAGAAATGTGGAGCACATCCTAGAGCACGTTCTAAACACTTACACAAGACTATTTTCTCTTCTTATCAAATTTTCTCAAAAGGACCTGGAAACCAAGTACCAAAGACATCATCTCAGCTCATTACTTCATTCCAACACATCTCTAGAAACTACAACAGAAATATAGCTCAATGTACTGACAACACTTCCTCAATTTATCTCAACTACACATACACAACCTGTAACAGCCTGTTTTCCTCTTATTCACAATTTTCTCAATATCCTCGACATCTTCATCATGCAACAAACTTCCTTAACACATAGTAGAAATCAATGACAACACTAGCCCGATTTCCTTCCTATTGAAATCAATGAAAAAACCTTCATACGTGCAATACTCCATTGTCAGTATGATTTAAGACTAGAGGGGTTCTATCCAAGGGGGCCTTAACTAACCCTATTCAACTAAAAACCTTTAGATGGAATCCCTCAAAGATTAAATAATTATTTTTTTCTAAAAAATATGTGGTTTCAAACAAAAATCAAGATGTCCCATGTTTGGGATCCATTATTGTGGGATGACCTTGGTTAGTCTTTCACTATTTCCAGGTTGTTTATGCAATGGTGAGGTCATATTGATTTTGTTCTCATTCTATCATTTTGTAGGTGAAGCCACAATAGTGGTTTACAATTCAAGTAAGGTAAACTCCCAAAAAATGACCCCAAGACAAAAAAATGTGATTTTTGGGGTTTGTACAAACCTATTGGTTCGAGAGAACCCCTTTGAATCTTGGTCTCCAAAAAAAACAAAAAAAATGCATTGGGAAGGGGTTTGAGAAAACCCCTTTTAAGGGGTTCGCTCGAACCCCTAGGGGTTCATACAAACCCCCCTTATCCATCATCACCCTTGAGACCCAAAAAAAGGCCTAACTTTTTGCACTTCAGAGCTGAAGTTGAGGATGAAAATGGAGGAATCTTCACAAACCCAACTGGAATCAAGTAGTCCTCAGAATGAGCTATCCAATGAATATAATTTTAATATGTTTTGGTTTTATTATGTATTTATTTTTTTAGTTTTATTAAACATAAGTTTTTCTTTGAAAAATGAAGGTCTTTATTCTACACATGTGGAAAAATAGAAGATTATAAAAAAAATTTGAAAAATATGAGTGCACTAGATATTGAAATCCTTGATCCAACAAAAAAAATGAATTTCGATATATACAAAAAAAGTTACGCATTATATGGTCGCACTAAGTCTGAACTTTAATTGGTTTGAATTTGAAACTTTATTAAAGAAAAAAAATTCAATAAAACACTATCTCACCAAGTGGAAGCACTAGATATCGGAGTTACAAATCTAAATTTGAAAGAATTAGAATTTTATCCTTCATGGAAAAAAAGTTATATGCTATACATGGCCACTTTTTGAAAATGTTGCTTCTTGAAGAAAAAAAATAGTTTTCATGGGAGATGGAAAAGAAAATACAATCTGATTCCAAAAGTTTTGAAAAAATATTTTAGAATCTTCAGACAAAATGTGACGAGACTCTAGTTTGCATCATCTTCAAATTGCTCACGATTTCGCTGCTATAGGTGCCTGAATGTGAAGATTTAGTTAAAAATAACAATTTTAGTGTTCAATTTGGCCAAAAATTGTAAACCACTATTGTGGAATCACCCCTGTTCATGTGACAAGTGTTTTCTCATCATTCTTCAAATGCAACATGTTGATATCATCTTGTATACACTCAAAATTGGTTTGGAGAATATTAATTAAATATTGATTATTTAATTAATAAATTTTTATTCCTGTACTATATAAATAAATCAAATTTATTTACATAGTTCCTTTCCTCTTCATTCTTCTATTCCAATTCACCTCTTTCATGATTTAATTAAAATGAGAAAATCTAAATAATTCTTTTTATTTTAATTAACTTCCCTCTCACTTAATTCCAATTTTTAAATTTGAATTCCATCACATTTCTACATACTTTTCTCTAACTACCTTCCACCTCACCCTCCAACTCACCATGTGTCACATGAAAATGATTATTATTATTTTCTAAATTGGATAATTATTCTCAAATATTTAACCACATTGAGGACACATGGCCCCTTCATCCAAATGATTCCCTCTTGCACTTGGCAAAATGGTTTTATTAAAGGGAGCAATTACCTTGTTTTCTCCATCCTCTTCAGTCTTCTCTGTTGGATTCTCCAAATTAAATCTCGATCACTCATGGCTGCAAACTCACCCAATGCCTTGGAAAAATCTATAAATGGAGCCCAATTTATAGCTTTTGCATAAGGAGCAATTGAATAATCTTACTCTGCAGAATTTCATTTGAGTTTTTAGAGCTTCATTTGCATTTTTAGTTTAGCATTTAGAGTAGTTATCAATTTTGTTTGGATCATGGCTCCTTTAGGAATTTCATAGTTCAATTCAACATGTAGAATCAATTCTAATCTCATTAGCATTAGTATAGTTTTGCATTATCTTCTATTTCATATCATTTTGTGCATATCTAGCCCATTTCATGCAGCTGAATATTTTAGTCATATAGATGTAGGTTTATAATATGCATTGTAAATGGATAGGCTACTCATTTCTTAGATGACATCTCAGTGTTTTGTGCAGGAACAAGATCTGAGAGAATGAATTACTTAGACATTTGAGGATAGAGGAAGATGATAGGTTTTTAGGAAATTCTATTATTGAATTATATTTTCAGAGCAATTTGAATTTCCCTAATGTAATGCTTTTCATCTAAGTGTTTTTTTTTTTTAATATAATTCATGCATATTTTCTAACACACATAAATTGGTGCCCACCATGGGGCCTAGCCACTATTATTTTAACATTTTATAGAAGTTTTGTTTTACAGGCTCGGATGTGTAGTTTTCTGGTGCAACCGCGTAATTTTTTGGTGCTTACAAAAGATTCTTTGGCACTTACACCGACTATTCTGGCACTTCTAAGGATTTGTCTGGCACTTCCAAGCCATCCTGTGGTGCTTTAGGGAGTTTCTCTGGTGCTTCTACTCTTTTATGTGGCACTTTTAGTTAATTTTGTTGTGCCTCTATTGTTTTGGCACTTTTGCTTACTATTCTAGCACTTTCATCTGTTTCTACAATTTTTCTTGAGAATGAAAACTAACATTTGATTTTCTATTTTGTAGGCTGCATAAAACACTATCAAAGATCATGCTAAAACTCAAGAATGCTTGCCAAAGATAATCTATGAGAAACTACTAATGAATTTGATG
>VDFB02379711.1:239969268-240052424 GCA_007258455.2 Sequoia sempervirens
TTCCTTTTGGCACTTCCACCCACTGTAACGGCGCTTCCATTAAAACCCAAAAATAGAGAGCTAAATACCATTCCCATCCATCATTTTGAAATTAGAACTCAAGAATTTTCCAGTCTAGAGTCATTTTCAGCCTTGACAATAGTCTAAACATGGTCTTTATTCGATGGCTTCATGAAAAATCAAAATTCGAAAACCAACACGCATAGTTCTTGGTCCAAAAGATGTTCAAAAATGTCTTTCCATGCTTTACGACTTTAGGGACATATTACTCTTCAATTTTTATAGAAAAGCTTCTAAGAACAACCCTAGTTTGTATTCATTTTATTATTGCCAAAACCCAAGACTCTTGCAAAGATTCAAACATCTCATCTAGGAAAGAAAAATTCATTCACCTTTTTCACAATTGGAGCCAAAATTTCAAAATCTCCTCAAGTTTGGAATTATCCTTTAGAGTGCAAAACTATGTTAAAATTTAACTTAAGTATCCAAGTGAAACATTTGATCTAAACATTGATCAAACATCTAAAAGTGCCCATCATCATCATCACAAATTTGATCATCAAAGTTGAGTTTCCCCCATCAAGGATTTATTATCCTTCATCATTGAAACAATACACTTTGTATCAAATTTTATCACCTTGGTTACATCAATAGAATCCATCATTCTATTTGACCTAGGTATTTCCTTGGCACTCTCAAATAATGATCAAAATTTACCAAAACCTTAATCACTTGTATGCCCATTTCAACAAGGTCCCAAAAAAAAAACTTAAGGACAAAGAAACCAAACCTCCACATACCATGGCTGAACCAAAGGAAAATCCTTTTCACAAGATCTCCCAAAAAGAAACATATGAGATAATAGAAGAAGATGTTGAACAAGCAAATCAAGACCCCAATTTCCATAAATTCCTAGAAAAAGTCTTTGAAAAGGATGAGGAAAAATACCTTTTGATGTTAGCCAACCAAGGGGCTAAGTTACCTACCAACTTTGATGTCAACAAATTGAAGATTATCCTAAAGAAAACTGAAACTGAAATGCTTACCACAGACCAAATGACTACCTTGACAAATCAGATGCAAAACCTTCAACAACAACTCCAAGATATGAAAGGTGGGACTACAAAAAGATAATTGTTACAAGATATTTGTCCCTATCCCTTTGATAGAAGGTTAAATATGATACCATTTCCTCAAAATTGTGAATTTCCAAAATACGACAAATATAATAGGAAATCAAACCCTATAGACCAAGTGTTATAATTTCAAACAATGAACCTTGAATTCACCCATGAGGACACATACTTAATGAAACTCTTTCCTTGTAGAAAAGGGGGTCATTGCATGGAATAGTTTTCAAAGCTACAACCAGGCATAAAATCCTTCCAAGAACTTTTCAACAGATTCATCATACAATATTATTATAACATTGCACATGAGATAACCATGAAGGACCTTTGTAATACCAAACAAAAACAAGGATAATATTTTCTTGTATTCCTTCAAAGATGGAGAAGGTTATTCGCTTGTTAAGCTCATCCCATACCCAAATAGGAAAAGATGGAAATATTTATCAATAACCTTAACAGTGAGATGAGCTATAGATTGCAATTACAATGTCCTCCTAGCTTTGAGAAGATGGTAGAAAACGGTGTTAAAATTCAAGAAGCCTTAGTCAAAAGAGGGGTGTTGAAAATTCACAATGAAGGATCAAACAATGCTAGTTCATCTAACCATCATAACAATGAAAAACCAAAATTTTTGACAAGGAACAAAAATTCCAACGATGGTAATGCTGAAACACCTAATGCCAAACCCATCTTTAACTTGTTAGGAACCACAACCAAGCTAGATCAAAACATCACTCAAAGTTGTCACATTCAAAGTAACACCCCATCAAAATTTCCACCATATCAAACACAATCAAACCACCAAAAATTCACCCCTTTGGGTCAATCACATGAATCTGCATTAATGGAACTTCTTGAGAATAACCTCATAACACTACCTAACATTCGAGGCTTTGAACCTAAAGTAAAATCCTCATGGTGGAATGATTCCCATTACTATGAATTTCATCGATGCAAAGGTCATCTAACAAATAGCTGCATGCAATTGCAACATAAAATACAAGACTTGATAGATGCCAAAATCATATGAATAGAGGGACTCCAAACAAATGCAGATTGCAAAGCATTCAAAAATCCCTTTCTGAAGTACAAAAAAGGGGAATCCTCTACTATGAATAACAAGGAAAATATCGTAAACTATGTCCATGATACTATCATAAATCATATCTCAGCAGCATAAAACAAAATGAATACCATTGAAACCAATGATCACCAAAGCATTACCACGAGTGATAATATGATTTATGATATTCCAATTGAACAAGAATAGGACATTGCTATCCTTGAAAATAAAATCAATGACACCAAACCCAACATGAATGCGAATGATACTCAAATCAATGTCATCAAAATCAATGGGAAACAAGATATTGTACCAATGAATGCGACCACCAGAGCACATGCCAAATATGTCTTAAGAGGAAGTTCATCTAAAACATCTGCAACATCATCCAATCAATACAACATAGTGGACCAATTACAAAAAATACCTACATAAATATCAATATTGGAATTGCTCAAGATTTCACCCACCCACAAAGAGATCTTGGAAAAATCCCTAGTGGACACAACGGTGCCAACAAATCTAGAAGTTTTTAAATTTGAAGCCGTGGTGGGAGATTTAACCGCACCACATTGCTTATCCTTTTTTGAAAATGATGATGCATCCATCTCTCATCCCCACAATGCTACTCTCCATATCAAAGTCCTAATCCATAAACATCGTGTCAAACACATCCTAGTAGATGGAGGAGCTGGCCTTAATATATGTACCTTAAGACTTGTCTGTACCTTGATATTTTCTGAGAATGCAATTGATTCATAGAAAAATATTACAATAAAAGCATATGATGATGTGGAAAGAGCTTCACAGGGGTTAATCATCTTACCCATACAAGTGGGACCATCCAGAAAGATGTAATTTGCCAAGTCTTAGACAAGAAACTGACCTATAACATATTATTGGGTCAACCATGGATCCATGAAATGTAGGAGGTCCCTTCAACATATCACTAGTGTCTAAAATTACCTTATGGTGGCTAGGAAATCACCATTTCAGCTAATTCAACAGTCCTCGGGTTTGCAATACATTGAAATCTATCCAAGATATTTTTGTACCTCATAATAGAGAAGCTTCCATTTCCACTACTTCCAATGAGTAGAGTCAGTCAAGTTCATCATCCAAACCATTGGTCATCTCCACAAATCATGAAAGCCCATCCAGTTCCACATCAAAACAGTCTGAGAAGAAAGAAGAAGCTACTCCATCCACATCCTCAAATCCTAAAGCCCGATTGAATTCCTTGTAAAAAAAAATTGATGAAAAAGTCCAAGTCAAAGACAAAGGTGTTGGTGAATACTTCTTTGAATTGTCCATGTGTCTTTCACACTTTTCTTCTCCAAAAGTCTATGGAAAACCCTCTACATCAACGTAACAGATCCCATAACCAATCACCAAATTTGATGGATGGTTCATAAAAGAAAGCAACAGATTTGATGAAGCAGAAGACAATGATGTTCTAAACTGGCTTTATAAAGATGAAGAATCCCAAGCAGCAACTACCACTGTACAAACAACTAAATATGGAAAAGGTTTCACTATCTTGGAAAAGGTGGGATATGAAGGGAAAGGCACCATGGGAAAAATAAAAGAGGGAATTGTAGAACCAATTCAACTACTTTTAATCAATCCAAAAGATAAGTCTGGACTGGGCTATAAAGAGGACATAAAAGAAAAGATGGTTGAAAGAATCCTACAATTGCAAGCTAGCGAAGAGCATGAGACTGATTCTAATGAATATATGAGTGGGATTCACTATCATAAGAGTCATTTCATGACAAGGATATTGATTGGTACACAAATATGCACCCCTACTCGAAGAGGGACAAAGGTCAGGTTTGAGACCGTTTGAATTTGGATCGCTACACCTTGATGATTCCAGTGAAGATTCAACTCCGAGTGAAATAGATAATTCAGAAGAGAGTTACCTTCTAGACCTTGATTTTGCTATTGGACTAATGGAAGACACCACTATCTGAACCCTTACCATTTCTGACCTTAACCCATCGGGTGACTGCTTACCCTTGATACATCCTAAGCTCATAGATTGGGACCTAACCAAACCATTTGACATCCCTACATTTTCAAATGATGACTCCATCGTCAATTTCCTCTGTGCCAATGATCTTAAAATAGACTCCACCAATGAACATCATAACAAGGCTTCCACATAGGAGAATATCAAATATTCCAGCTACAAAATGAATAATACAGGAAATAGATCTAATATTGTAAACCATTCAATGGAAATACCAAATCTAGAAAAAGTAAAGCCAAAGAGCACATCGATGGTGAAAACCTCCCTGAGGAATGAAAGGATGGAAGATTTGATACCCTCCCAGAACATTTTTTAGGAAGGATCCAAAATCTTGATTGAACCCACACATTCTGTCAACATTGGCAATGAAGAGATAGTGAAGAATATCCATCTAGCAACATATTTGACAGAATAGGAAAAGCCAAGCTTTCTCAAAATTTTCACAGAAAAAGAAATCAAATTTTCTTGGTCATATGCAAACATGCTAGAAATTGATCCAAAACTCATCATGCATCATCTATCATTACCTCCAAGAGTGAAATCGGTCAAGTAAAAGTTGAGGGTATGTGCAGGATCATCATGGAAAAAACAGGCCCTTAAGTGGCAAAAAAATTAGAAAAATCAAAGTTAGGAAACTTGACGTAAAAATTTGAATAAGTTACCTATATTATATAAAAAAATATGTATGAATAGAATTTTTAGCAAATTGAATGTACTAGGTTTCTTTAAAAAAAAAATCTATTTGTTGAAAATTTGAAATTTCAATGGAGTAGTACTTAAATTTCAGGGAAAAATAAGAAGTTGGTGTGCAATGCCACCCTAACCACAATAAAATGATAATATTTTTTTATAAGATTTTAGATGTAAGTAGATGACTCGTGTCTCGATGTGATCGTATTTTTTGTAATTTTTTTCCAAGTAAATAATTAATTATGATTTTTTATTACAACTTTTAAAAATATAAAAACTTGTATGTCTAACCACCCTAACTTGGTCAAAACTTCATGAAATTCAATTTTTCTTTTTTAATCCTATAGTATGCAAAGCATAGAATGTGACACATGTTTTGGATTCAAAAAATGTGATCTTTTGAAAGCTATAGATGTTTTTCAATCAGTCTATCAATCAGGACTTTAGTCATAATTTGAATAGAAAATGAATAATAATTACTTATTAAATTCAAAGTAAAGCATAATTTATATTGGTGGAAAATTGAGAATCTCCTTTAAAAACCCTTTTTGTTTCATCAAATTTGGATTAAAAAAAATCGTCAGCCACATACCCATCATATTGCCACTTTTTGGCCCATCATGTTCCTGCACATACCCTTGAGAAAAATGCACCCCCATATTGCCTTATTAGTAAAGGAAAAATTGAAGAAATTGTTAGATGTTAGATTCATCAGACCTATTGATTATGCCGAGTCAATATCCAATATAGTACCAGTTTCAAATCCTAATAACAACATTCACATCTGCACTAATTTCTTAGACCTTAACAAAGCTTGTCCTAAGGATGATTTTCCTTTGCCTAATACAGACAGTAGACTTGATGGTAGGGCATGGCATGCTATCATTAATGGATGGATTTTTTGGATATAATAAAATCAAAATAGCTCTGAAAGATCAAGATAAAACAACTTTTACTTGTCCATGGGGAACCTTCTATTGGAATGTTATGTCGTTCGGCTTGAAGAATGCAGGAGCTACTTACCAATGGGCCATGACAACAATATTTCATGATATGATGCATACTTTCATGGAAGACTATGTGGATGATTTATTAGACAAATCATATACCAGGGAGGGACATTTAGAGATCCTAGATAAAATTTTCACCAGACTAGAGAAATTCAATGTAAGGCTAAATCCCAAGAAATGTGTGTTTGGGGGTGACATCAACAAAACTCCTAGGTTACATAGTTTCAAAAAAAGGGATCAAGGTAGACCAAACCAAAGTCAAAGCTATTATGGAAATGCCACTGCCAAAAAACATTAGTCAACTCTTTTCTCTACAAGGGAGGTTTCAGTCAATTCGTAGATTCATTTCACAGCTGGTAGACAAGACCTATCCCTTCACTCATCTACTACATAAAAATGTTTCTTTTTAATGGGATGAACAATGTGAGGGAGCCTTCAACCATCAGAAGGGAAACCACTACTTCTATATATTTCTACAACAGAGACATCCATGGGAGCCTTATTAGCACAAGAAGATTTAGCGAGAAAAGAACAAGCAGTTTATTACATTAGTAGGACACTAAATGGCTGAGATCAACTATACCTCCATTGTAAAGGCCTGTCTATCAGTAGTATTTTCTAATCTATAGTTATGACATTACATGTTAACTCACACCATCAAGTTGATAGCTAAAATAGATCCTTTCAAATATCTCCTTAGTAAAGCTAACCTAACAGGGAGATTAGCTAAATGGGTCATGATACTCAGTGAATTTGATATCCAATATGCAAACAAGAAAGCCATAAAGGGACAAGCAATTGTTGAACAGTTGGCAGAGGCACCACTATCAGATAATAATCCTTTACACATTGAATTTCCAAATGTCGATGTTCTTACCTAGACTACAAGACAATGGACACTATACTTTGATGGATCACATAACCAACATGGATCAGGAGTTGAAATCCTATTTATCACTCCACAAGGACATACCATACCAAAATCATATAGACTGATGTTCCCTTGTACCAAAAACATGGTGGAGTATGAAGCTTTAATCATTGGCATCAAAACAGAGGTAGAATGGAAGGTCCTAGAATAGCAAGTGTATGGGGATTCTCAGTTAGTCATTAATCAATTCAACGATGATTATCAAACTAGGGATAAAAAATTGATTCCTTACAAGAGAATGCTAGATGATTTCAAGAAATACTTTGTGGATATCAAATTTGAATAGATTTCAAGAGTGGACAATAAAGCCGCTAATTCCATGGCTACTATTGCTTCCTTGTTACAAATCCCAGAGAAAAGAAGCTGTTACAAGTTCTTGGTGGAATAATTGTTTTCCCCTACCTATGATGGTACTGAATATCATGTCATCTATCACCTATCTGATAACAACACCTCAATCTATAGTGAGATTTATACCTACTTAAAAGATAACACTCTTCCACCCAACTTGTCATGAAACAAAAAATGCAATCTCATTTGTCAAGCCGCCCGACATACATTTATAGCAGATCTACTATATCGACAAGGTCTTGATGAAACTCTCTTACAATGTTTGGAACACAAGGAGTCTCAATTAGCTTTACGAGAAGTCCATGAGGGTGTCTACGGAACACATTCAAGTGGCCTAACCTTAGCCAAGAAAATTCTTCATTTAGGATATTATTGGCCAACTATGGAAAAGGAGTCTTTCCATTTTGTGAAGAAATGTCAGAAATGTTAGATTCGTGGCAATCTCATCCATGCACCAGCACAAGAACTTCAACCTTTTGCATCCACATGGCCATTTTATCAATGGGGACTAGATCTTGTTGGTAAAATTCATCCATCTTCATCAAACAAACACAAGTTTGTCATCACAGCTACAGAATACTTCACAAAGTGGATTGAGGTTGTTCCTTTAACCAACATCACAAGAAAGTATATTTCATCACTCATCCTCAACTACATTATCTATATATATGGCATTACCCAATCCATAGTCACTGACAATGGAAGACCATTAAAAAATAAGACATGCAAGAGTTGTGTGAGAAATTCAATATTCAACACCGCTTCTCTACACCATATTATCCCCAGGGGAATGGTCAAGCAGAGGCCTCCAACAAGACTATTCTAAAGATTCTAAAGAAAATTGTCAATGATGCAAAACGTGACTGGCACGTCCAATTAAACCCCACCTTATGGGCATATCGCACCAGTATTTGCACATTGATAGGAGCTACACCATATGCTTTGGTATATGGGTCTGAGGCCATTGTACCTATTGAAGTTGAAATACCATCGCTCTGAGTTTCTTTAAAATCCATCATCCCTGATGAAGATTACTGGGTCTCTAGATTACAGGAACTAGAAATGTTAGATGAAAGGTGCCAACATTGAGTGAATCACCTGAAAGCCTACCAACAATGAATGTCCAAAAACTACAATCACAAGGTCAAACCCAAAACATTCCAAATTGGTGACTTAGTGTTGAAGGAGAAGCTCGGCAATTAGCAAGATAGAGAAAAGAAAGGAAAGTTTGAACCAAATTGGTTGGGGTCCTTTGTCATTATATCAGCTTATGGTTCAGGAGCATATCAGTTGTCCACACAAGAAGGGGATCAGTTTGAGGAACCCATGAATAGTCTTCATCTTAAGAAATTCTATGCATAGGTCAGTCAATGCATCTAAAAAAGTCCTGAAAAAATCTAAAAACAAAAAAAATCTTGAAAAAATCCAAAAACATTAGAAAATGTCTTAAAAAAATGGTTACCCTAGTGAAAACCTAGCAAACAAAAATCTTGGTGACAACAAAGAAAAGAAAGAAATTAATTTAAAAGAATAAATCAGAAAAGATAAAAAAAATACAAAAAAATCAAAAAGATCAAAATATCTTAAAAATCTAAAAAAGTGCAATGAAAGCAATTGGTGAAAACCTCGCAACAGGCATTATTTGTGACATGATGGCTTCTTCCTCTATGGGAATGTGTGTTGATCATTGGCTTGGTATCATTACCATATGTATCCTTCATTCAAGTTGCATTTGCATACCTTGATATGCCAGTTATGTCTCACCTTGGCTTCTTGAACATTGTACATATCCATAATAAACTAGCTTGTTTCCACTCGAGGAAAAATCCTGACGTTGCCAGGGGCAACAAATCTTGAGCTTGAACCAACAGACAAACAGCAGGAAGACAAAGACGGAAAAAACATTGATCATAGTGAAATAAAACATGGAACATAAATCACAATAAAAAACACATCAAACATCCTTGTCACGTCAGAAAATCCTAAAAAGGTCAAAAATCCAAAAAAAGCCAAAAATAGTAACCTTGTCGAATTGCGTTGTTATAGTTCGTTGTAATTAAGTGTGTGTTCATATCTTGGTCCTATAAATCGGTTGAGTCGATCAAACTACGTGGTCTCTACATGTATAACGTAGGCAAGGCTTATCTTTGATCAGCCCCTGAGACCCCTAGGATAGGTCTTTAGGTTAGGTCCTTGGTTGAAATCTCAAAAAACACCTAAAAATTAGAAAATTAAAAAATCCCAAAAATAGTAGAAAATCAAGGTTACAAGGATGATGCTATTTTGAATCATGGTTTTACCACTTTTAAATGAGTGTTCAAATTGTTTGCATTGTGATTGATGTTATCATTTCTTAGGAGTAATTCAAGGATGTCAAAGAACTAGAAAAGCTATGATCGAGAATGATATTTTCTTTGTGTGTTGCCTATGAGTTAACCATTATTACTATGGGAATCATCGTGGGATGTTCTCTACAAAGTATCATTGATGACATTCCTAATTCACATAGGAAAATGGTTAATTCTTATCTGTTTACGCAAGGAATGTTCAAGTTATCTTGGTCCAACTATACCTAGATGCTTGTGTTAACTTGCACTATCAAACATCATGAAATTAGTACTCAGGGCATCATGGATCAATTTTACCATCAATTTTTGTACTCACTTTCAACATTTTTAAAGGCTCAATGATGACAATAAGCACAATAAATCATTGGGACGTCACTATTACATTTTTAGGATTGCATAGATAGATTGCATTCATATTTGGTTGTTGTAATAGAATTTAGAGATTTTTCTAAGGCTGATGTTTTTATCACTAACAGATTGAGTACATTTGACATAACCAAAAACATCATTTAGATACATAAGCATTAGAATATCAATCATAGCATTATCATATCATCTAGGCATTCATTTAGGTCATAAACCATATATTTGCATTACAAAAAAATCTAAGAAAAACAAATGCATTGATCATATTATTTTCATCCATATGCATCTAATCATACATCCTAGGCATCAACATATATAAAATAACCATTCATTCATTGCGTACATGCATTAGGTCATAATGTTTGCATCAAAAAAATAAAACACATAAGTTACCATGTGTATCATACATCCATAGGACCATATAAATTCATTCATTATTAGAATCATTCATCTCTGCATTAACATCATCTTGTCTATCATACACCATACAACATTGCACTAGAAAAATACAACAATAATAACATGTAGACATTTACATAAAACCATAGGACCATAACATGCATTGCATCCATGAAATATAATATCATCATCATAGAACATCACATAACATACAAAACATGGAAATTAAATGCATCCATCATAAATCAATGCATAAACACATAGGATCATCATCATCACTACATATATATCTCAAAAATATGTCAAATGTACAAGGATATCTTAATGTCAAGAAATACAACATCAAAGGGTGATATCATCAA
The DNA here is from genome assembly GCA_007258455.2 of Sequoia sempervirens. Classification (NCBI taxonomy): domain Eukaryota; kingdom Viridiplantae; phylum Streptophyta; class Pinopsida; order Cupressales; family Cupressaceae; genus Sequoia; species Sequoia sempervirens. The sequence continues at coordinate 239,979,954 of VDFB02379711.1, forward strand.
AATTCAATGTATACATCAAGGCATAGCGTAAAATGACTGAAACTATGTAGTGTTGCCTCCTGACGCTACTAGCCTCACTGAACCCGTATGCCCTGATGCACCAGAGGTACCTATACCTGGATCTCTCTAATCCCCTGGTAATGGCTATGTCACACCCATGCTCATTGTTTGAGACTCAGATCTGCTGGTCTAAGACCAGGTAAAGCTTTGTTGCCGCTCAGGTGGGACCAACTCATGATACCTATCCCCATAAAATTGTAACTCCTGAGAAGTGTGGTGTATCTCCCTAAAATAATCTGCAACTCCCATGGCTATAGTAGCCTATTGTAACCTCTCTGTAATGGCCTCTACCTGCTCAACCCATCATCTCTGAGCATCTTTCTCTATATTCAGTGTTGTAACATGTCCCTGTGCCTATCCCTGAACCTGTAGATCTGCCAACTACTGCTGGGCAACATCTCTCTCGGCTGTCAAAGTCTGAATCTGACCTTGTGCCTATAAGAGTTGTGTCTGCACCTTGGTCAACAGCTGGGTCTATGTCTACAACTACCCCTGTAACTATGTAAGTTCTCCCTGAACAGTCTGGACCTATGTGTGTAAGGCGGTGATCTAGGACTGCTGCTGTTGGGAAGGCAGGCGTATGTGTACACGCTGATGTGATGCTGCCACCAAGGATTTCCTCCTGCAAGGAACTCTGATGTGACATTCATCTCTCTAGTGGGCAGATGGAAAGTGTTGTGGTCGCTATGCCACTTCTCTACTAGTATTGTCAACAATCCTTAGTTAATCCTAACCCAGGGCATATCAATCAAAGTGAACAAACCATATCTCTCAACAACATCTCTCTCAGCATGCGATAGTTATGGTATCATCTCCCATGTCAGCGGAAATCACTCTCAAGATTAAATATAATCTAAATCCATCTCGTATCATTTTTCAAACATCGCAAATCAGCATATCAATCAAACTAAATCAGAAAAATAATCAAAGATCAATCAATCAATCTATCAATCCTATTGAGATTTTCATCAAATCTCATCAACATTTTGTTTTAATTCTCGCCTATCATGAGGTCAAAATGTCATCATCATTAGTGTATCTCCCCTATCATGAGGTCACTAAATCATCTATCCTATCATCAAAAACCTAATCAACGGCTGAAAGTGATTAAACATCAAAATTCAAGGAGAAAATAGCTAACATCTTCATTCTATCTTGAAAACACCAAAACATATCGTGGAGGCACCATTTCTGGTGAATGCGCCATTCTATGGCTTGGAGGCGTCAATTTTGGAAAATGCACCAGAAAATCATGTTGAGGTGCCATTTCAGTTAAAAGCGCTAGAGAAAAGGGAAAAAGTGCACCATTTTAGCTAAAAGCGCTAGAACAGGGCGCCAAAGCACCAAAACCCTAAAATTGACCCTTAGCTGCTTGGAAGCACCATTTCGGACCTCTTAGGTGCCAAAACTGAAGTACCAAAACAGACTTTGGAGGCACCATAACTATTGGCCGAAGCACCAAAACTCCTAATCTAGCCGCCACAAAAAAAATTGGAAGCACTAAAAGATTTTGCAATTTTAAAATTCGAATTGAAAAACGTGACAAATTTATTTCAAAATCATAAGGGAGATTTCAAAATTCTTACCAAAGGTTCGTATCCCATTCGCCGATTATGCCGTCATACCCACTCAAATTGATGACGCTGCAAAGGGATCACCATCTTGCTCAGAAGCTCCAAAATGATTTCTCCCTCCAAACAATTTTCAAAATGCAATTTGCACAAATGAATTACTTTTCACTTTTTACCTCTTAATAAAGGTAATTAAAGGAGTGATTTTGGTGGCTTTATTTTAATTATTTTTGAAAGGAAATTAATTGGGGCAGCTTGCAATCTTTCATATCGGGAGATAAATCATTGGAATACCATCAAATCAGGGTTTTATCATCATCACCATCATAAATCAATTGAAATTTTCAAAAATTATCAAAAAAATCCTTTTCATCACAAATTTCTCAATTTATCTCTTGAGGGGGCATACAGTTGTAAATCCTCTAAAAACACTGTCTGGGGCATCATTAAAATTTTTAGCAACACTGGTAAATTTTTCTTTCAAGTAATGCGTAAACACATCACTTCAAAGAGGGAAAAAATTTATACACTCAAAATTGGTCTGGAGAATATTAATTAAATATTTATTATTTAATTAATAAAATTTTATTCATCTACTAATTTATTTACATAGTTCCTGTCCTCTCAATTCTTCTATTACAATTCACCTCTTTCGTGATTTAATTAAAATGACCAAATCTAAATAGTTTGTTTTATTTTAATTAACTTCCCTCTCACTTAATTCAAATTTTTAAATTTGAATTCCATCACATTTCTACAAAATTTTCTCTAACTACCTTCCACCTCACCCTCCAACTCACCATGTGTCACATGAAAATGATTATTATTATTTTCTAAATTGGATAATTATTCTCAACAATTTAACCACCTTCAGGACACATGGCTCCTTCATCCAAATGATTCCCTCTTGCACTTGGAAAAATGGTTTTATTAAAGGGAACATTTACCTTGTTTTCTCCATCCTCTTCATTCTTCTCCATCGGATTCTCTAGATTAAATCTTAATCACTCATGGTTGCCAACTCACCCAGTTCCTTGGAAAAATCTATATTTTGAGCTCAATTTATAACTTTTGCATAAGGAGCAATTGCATAATCTTACTCTGTAGAATTTCACTTGAGTTTTTAGAGCTTCATTTGCATTTTTAGTTTATCATTTAGAGTATTTATCAAATTTTTTGGATCATGGCTCCTTTAGGAATTTCATAGTTCAATTCAACATGTAGAAGAAATTCTAATCTCATTAGCATTAGTATAGTTTTGCATTGTTTTCCATTTCATATCTTTTTGTGCATATCTGGCCCATTTCACCATGTCAATTTATCATTTCATGCAGCTGAATATTTTAGCCATATAGATGTAGGTTTATAATTTGCATTGTAAATGGATAGGCTACTCATTCCTTAGATGACATCTCAGTGGTTTGTGCAGGAACAAGATCTGAGAGCATGAATTACTTAGACATTTGAGAATAGAGGAAGATGATAAGTTTTTAGGAAATTTTGTTATTGAATTATATTTGAGTAATTTGAATTTCCCTAATGTAATACTTTTCATCTAAGTGTTTTTTTTTTAATATAATTCATCCATATTTTCTAACACACACATATTTTTTGTTATGGTTGCCATATTTGGAAAAAATGTTTTTCGGTCAACTTTTGGATTTTCCTTCAAGCAGATCATTATATTTCTCATATAATAAAGGATGGAGATAGGATTAAACATGATCATGACAAGTGTTTTAATCTTATGACATATGACAACTTGTATTAAATGACCTAGGACACAATAAATAAATTAGATAGGATAAGATAAGATCAAATGAAAACTAATACTTCTAGAAAGATTCTTGGGATCTAAGTAAACTTAACATTAGAATGGTATATACTAGGTGAACTAGTTAGGTTAAAAAAATTATTTGCACACAGACCTTCCCTTAAGCGCAACTTATGGAAAAGTAGACAATATATTATTGTGCCCTCAGCACACACGCCTCGTTTGGAACGGGGACCCTCTTTTCTTTCGCCTTGTCGGGTCTGTCAGAGCTGCCTCATTTTGCATGCCCCTCTTTTTGACGTTTCGCATGGTCGATATTACCCTAAAGTTTCATCATAAAATCGACCGTGGTTTCCCTTTTGGTTTTTGCTGCCCTCTGGGGCATCGTGGGTTCCTTGGGCCTTTCGGGCTCTGGGGCGGCCTCGGGCCCCTCTGGGCCGGGCTTCCCCCTTTCGTTTGCGCCTTGGTGGCATTCCCCGGGCGTCTTTCCACCCTCCAGAGCCCGCCGTACCAATTGCCATTCAGAGGTCTTCGGGGATTTCCCAGGCGGCCCCTCCTCCATCGGGCCCCGGGCTCCGGAAGTCTGCGTCCGGACTTTCGTCCTGGGATCGCCGTCTGTGACGATGACCCTGCGGCGGCCGCCCGCCCTTCGGGTCCCCGGGGTCTTTCTCGCCGCCGCCGTCACCGTGCAAACCGAAATCTTTCGACGGCGAACTCCCGGCGGCGCCCCGCCCTCCGAGCCCCGAGAATCCTATCGCTGCCATCGTCAAGGTCACCTTAAATTCTTGTGGCGGCCATCGTTGCTCGGCTTCCCGCCTGTCGGATCCCGAAGCCCTCGCCGCCGCCGCCGACCTTAATTCAAATTTTACCAACTTTTCGCGTGGTCGTACATGCAATTAATGCGGGCATTAATGACAGATATGGTATATAAGGCCCAGCCCGACGAAGTCATTTTTATTATTCAAATTGTTTGAGTTTAAGCGAGTTGCAGAGTTGATTATCGGGAGCCCATTGCGATTGAAAGCATTGCAATCATCAAGATCAACATCACTCCATCGACCCCACTGGTGGATCCTACCAACTTCCTGCTTGGAAAATTGGAGGTAGGCCATCCTCGTTTGCCCTCCGATTGTTTTGATCTTTTTATGGATTTCGTTAAAATGAACAATCAATCAAATTGCATAAAATTGAACATCACCCCATCGCGCCCATAACCCATATCTTCAAATTGTCCGGAACCCATCGAAATTGCATTCACCAGTGATTCGGGGCTTTCCCTTCGCCCGGCTGTTCTTTGCGCAGGGCGGATGGCACCCCGGACCCGACCTCGACCATCACCGTCCGCCTTCGCCACTTTTGCCCTTCATGGAATTGAGTTTTTGATATGCTCTCTGTGCCTCTGGACCCCGGGCGTCCCCCCGCCGCTACCTTGTTCTTTTGGAGACCCTGCTTTTGCATCCTCGCGACCTTCCGGGCCCAGCCGTCCGGAGTTTCGTCCCCGAAACTCCGTGACGGTTCCGCCGTCACTCATGGCGGAACCCTGCCAGCTGCCCGACCTTTGGACCCCGGGGATGCTTTCGCCACCGCCGTCGCCCGAACATTGCTAAAACATTGCGGCGGCCATCATCCTACGACACCCCGCCTCCCAGACTCTAAAATCCTCTTCGACCGTCGCTGCCTGTACCTTGCGGCGGTCGTCATCCCCCGTCTCCCCGGTGCTCGGGTCCCCGTCTGTCTTTCACCGCTGTTGTTCGTATCATCGCCAAATGCTTGCGGCGGCCTGCACCTCGCGTCGTTCTGCCTCGCAGGTCCCAGTCCGCCTTTCCCCCCGTCGGTTGTGAGTTGCCATAACTTCCCGGCGGCCGTCATCTCGCGTCCTCCCATGGGCCGGACCCCAGAGTTCTCGCCGTCGGCACTGAAACGCGTTGCAAAATCCTTCGGTGGTGAACCTCAGTCAGCTCCCCTCCCTCCAGGCTCCGCTCTTCTCACTGCTGCCGTCGCCGTTCAAGTCGACACAAAATTTACACGGCGGTCGTCGCCTGGCCTCCTCCCGGGATGCTGGACCCTGGGCGTTTCCTCGCCGTCGCCGCTCAATGATATACTCATCTTTCAGCGGCCGTCATTCATTGTCTTTCTGACCACCGGGTCCTGGAGTCCCCTTCGCCACCACCGTTCAGGCCATTGTAAAATATCTCGGCGGCGAACCCCTTGCGTCCTTCCAGCCTTCGGGCCCCGGGTTTCCAATTGCCGCCTAACCTAAATGTCATAACTTCCGTGTCGGCCATCTTTTTGCCCCCAGACTCTGGCCTTCGGACTTTCGCCACTAGGCTTCCTCGGCCGAACTTCCGTCCATTGTTTGCCGTCTCCAACGGCCGTCCCTTAACAACTTCCTAGCCTGGAATCTCCTAGGGCTCCTTAAATCGATCCAAACCAATTCAAACTGAGAATCTAACTTCGACCCACGTCCTAAATCATGCCGTTCTCCATCATGGGCCCCTTAAGATATCAAAATTTGGCCAACGGGGGTCTCCGGGAACTTTCGGTTGTGTTTTCCCTCCCTGACAGCATTCCTGCCAGGGAAGTTCGGCCCTCCGGGCCCGGATTGTCCAAATGCCCTAAAATGAAATCGATATTATCTGAGGATAAAATTTGTGATGTATTTGAATGGTTATTTAGATGATATACTCACAATGCGGACTAACATTAACGTTATTGATGTTTGTTGTGCTGACTTCGCCCTTTGCTTGCAGGAACTTCAGGGGCCTCTACCGAAAAGGACAAGGGTAAGAAACCTGGGAGGGCCGCTCGTGGAAAGGACGATAAAGACTAAATGAAGTTTCAATTCCAAGGTGAACTGCTCTAGTCAAAGGTCTTGACTGACTGGAGAGAGATCTCAGACACTAATATTGGCCACGTGGACATAGATGAGTTCACCCAGAGGGTCAAGGTCGACCCTAAAATGAAGAATGCCAAGTTGATACGCCAAAGTGGAATCGCCAAAGTTGTCGGCTTCTCTCCATCTCTGATAGCACCTGAATTAGTAATGGCTTGCTGAGAAGCCTATCAAACGGAAACTAGAACAATCATGGACAAGGAGGGGAATATCCTCGCCGACATGTCTCCAGAAGGAATCACTAAAACCTTCCACATTCCCACATTCCCACATATGTAGATCCCCACGTTGGAGCAGTTTCAGGCGGCATGGGATGCCAATCCATTGGGCTGTAAGAAGTCAATTAACATTTACTGGCTTAAGGAGAGGTGGGGCAGCGCTGCAAAGGTTCCCCAAGAGCTGTTCCGCAGTGACTTCCATGATGATTATCATGACTTGGTGACTATGCTCAGCAGGGTCATGGGCCTCCCAGCAGCCACCTACTTCCAAGAGTGGATGGCTTACTACATTGAACAGATCATACGAGGGAATGAGGACGTGAAAACCAAGATCTCATTCAACTGGGGGAGTATCATCAGCAACTGCTTCTATGAGCAGTTCGTAAATGTCAAGAAAAGCTCCAAGTTCTACATGACCTCATACCTGGTATAATCCTTGGCAGGTCAGATATAGTATAGTGGGCTATTTATGGCACCGGATGGGGATCACAAACGAGGGCTTAAGCCTTTTGACCAGTACCCTCAGCTACAGTACCGCTACTTCAAAAAAGAGTATTACCGTGTCAATGATGCCTTCATAGGCCACATTATCAGATTAATAGCCGAGGACTTCGAGAGAAGGGTATCCCATAGCGCTAGGGCACTCCTAAAGGAGTATGCCTTCTTGTATATTCAGTTCCCTAAGTTCACCTACATTCGTGCCCAGGGATTCATGAAATGGTCGAACAAGTTGCCAAGATACCCAAACGATAGGATCATTCTCCTAGAGCTTTCTCGGCAGCTCTAACATATTCAAACGGTCTTCAGCTAGAAGCACGTAGCAGGGATCCCCTATCCCATGACCCTCAGCCAAGGCCAGTATCGATTGCAGACATCTCAATGCGCCGGCAACTCAGAGTAAGAACTTAAAGAATATAACCTTGAATGGTACACGGCTTGCCCATGAATGGACCCCCACGGCCACGTCAGGAAGGCGCTACGACCGGCATATGCCCACCAGTACCATGTTGAAGATTTCTGGGCAGATTGTAAAGATGATAAGGAGGTCCGCAAGAGACATTACATGCGAATGACAATACAGTTTTTGAGGAGGGTGCAGCTATTTCCGGTGCTAGATCAACTCGAGGAGGATGAGTCCACCCTTGTGCACCCAAGGTACCCTGCGGTTGCCGACCTGGCAATCCCCTCCATCGACTGGGACGAGCAAGAGGTCAAGGACCTGGATACTATCACGCGGCCAATTATAGCTCGCACTAAGGAGTGGGTTGATGGACAGGTAGCACAACTGAAGCTACAAGGGGTGGCTTTAACATACGAAGCACTCAAGAGAAAGCCAAGCACCATGGAGGACTTTACCGCCTCCCCATCAGCTGGTGAGACTTCCAAGTCTCCCCCCATCACCAGGTCCCAAAAAAGGAAGGGAGCAGAAACGACACAGTCTGCGGACCCAAAAGAACAAGCAACAAAGGATATGGGAGGCTCATCTCCCAAGAAGCTTAAAAGGACAGTGATCACAACAGAGGTGTAGCCTCCCTTGCTCCTTCCTCCCCCAACTGGTGCGCTGCCCGCCTCTCAGGCCGCAGCTGCCTCATCTCTGCAGGCGGTGGACCTTCCTATCCACCTTGCCTCTTTGCCCCCGGCCGGGTCCATAATCAATATCGACTCTTCCTCGAGCATGACCACTTCCCCTTCCTCTGCTGCTGCCATGTCACCCATCACCTCCCTGCCTCTGGCAACAATACCATCGCATGTCCCCCTTTCCACGATACCCGAGGCTATTACACGACACCTGCAGAGTCTTCCCCCTGAGCTCTCGCAGCTTTTAATGGACCCTGCTCTCCAAGCAGCCCTAGCCCAGGCCCTCGCAACATCTCAGCCTTCGCAACCGCCAACAGGGCCGCCAGCCATGGAGGCCACGATGCAAATTTCCAAAGAGTTGGAAGAGCTGGAATAGGAGGCTTCAAAGCCTATTGAGGAGGAGGCTGATGATTATTATGAGCAACCTGAATTTGGGCATAAAACCATCGACAAGGTTGCCTACGAGGAAGAAGAGACAGGCTCCTCCGAGAGCAAGGATGAAGAGGAAGGCTCGGGTGATAAAGAGATTGTCCAGACATTTGATGAGGATATCGAGGAAGAGTCGGCTCAGCAGCTAAAATATGTTGGAGAAGAGGCAGAACAGTTGCCACGTAGTGAAGAGGGGCAACCACCAGGGGGCAACTTGAAAAGAACTTACCTGAGGCCGAGACCCACATTATGAAGAGCCCCGAACTCGAGGCTGCCGAGGAGAAGAAAGAAGAAAGGGCAGCAAAAGAAGAAGATCCCACTCAGATATTATCCACCAAGCTGTCCGTCAAAAGCCTCGTGTTTTATCGTGACTCCGACGAAGAAGAGGAGGATGCTGCCAAAGCAAAGGGAGAAGCCCAAAAGGGGGAAGAGGCAGAAATCTTATAGTTAACAGAGAAGGGTGAAGGCAACCATGAAGCACCCAAGGACAAATCTGCCATGCCCGACTGGTTGGAAAAGCAGCTTGAAAAGACTACTCCTGTTCTAAGCGACTCGAGGTCGAGATTGGAAGCCATCTTGGCTTGATCTCTAGCCACAACAAAGAAGGAGAAGAAGCCTAAGGTCCATTCCAGGATAACCATGGACACTTCTGGCTCCCGAGCAGCACAAGTAGCGACGCCAACTGTTGGCCAGGCTAGAGTTAGCTATAATATCTCTACAATTGACCTAAGGACAACAACCAGGGAATAGAAGGTCGGACATCTGGAGGAGTCAGTGGCCACGATGGTGCATCTGATTAAACATGACAAGGTCACCAAAGATGAGCTAAAGGCGCAGGTTGCTGCCCTAACTGACTATATTCAGCAGTGGTCTTCAATAGATGACCTCCCCACTACCTCTACGGCCACACCATAGTTGCTCTCCAAGGGACAAATAGATAAGCTGGAGAGGAGGAAAAACTTGGAGAGGACCACTGAGGATTGGTTCCAGCAGGTTGCAAACGTCAGAAACGTAGGAATCGGCTTGGCTGTGCAGATAGCCAACAAGTTCCTAGACCTAGTCCAATCCCTAGAGGGCACAAAGAAACTCTGCACCAACTTCCTTGCAATCTACGACTCCGCCTTCCCGAAGGTTGAAGCCATCCTTCAAATGCCAGAAAGCACGTGGGAAGAAAAGCTAGAGCTGAGAAAAGAGGATCATTGGCTGGTGGACATATGGCGCAGAGACCTCATCAACCGAAAGGAGAGGATGGAACAGATCCAAGGCAAAGTGGATCCAGACATCGAGTGGATTAAAGAAGTCCAGGTGGAATGCACCGAATACCTCAAGTTGATGACGGGCCATGATATGCCCACAATGTAATTGGATGCAGGAAAGGTCAGGTCATACTTTGAGGAAAAGATGAAGGACGGGATAGCCAGAGATATCACAATGGACTTCCTGAGTTTCATTGCCTGTGCCTTCGATAGATCAGAGCTATTCAGAGATCAGGGCTCAAAGTACGATGAGGACTGGAAGCGGCTGGAGGAAAATGCCAAAGAATGGAGCTATCAGGCGTTGAGATGCGAAGTCCTCGAGATCGACAAGCTCCAGGCCGTAATCCTCAAGCATATTGAACACACAGCCTCTGAGGAGCAACAAGACAGCCCAGCCAAGGAAGAAGACCTCCCAGAAGAGTAGCTACAGCCAAAGAAACATCAATTAGCTACGGGACAAAAAATCAATAGTGTCATCTGCTAGATGACGAAATAGGGAAAAGACAAAAGATGTTTTTTAATTGTAAATCTATTTGGGGGTAGGTGAAACCCTATTTTGTAATGAATCTTGGCCACATAATGGAAATGAATCTTGGCCACTCATTCAACTTTTGGAAAACTATAAATAGAGCACTCCCCTCATTTGCAAAAGTGAGAGTTCAGTTGTTGTAAAGACATGCTGCTGAAATTTATGAGAAATAGCATTGACTTGGTGCATTTCCTTGTTTTCTCTCATGTCAATTGATTCACTTCTCCAATACTAGATGTTTAGCTTAGATCTCTTTGATGTTTAGTTAGCTGTTCATGTTACTTAGGTAAATTTTAGGAATGCTGTTTGGTGTTTATGAAAATTCCTGCATTGTTGATGATCCCTTAGTCCATACTTTTTGCTGTTTGCTGAAGGTAAATAGCTGTGCAAAGTTAGCCTAGACTTGATTTGAAGCTGCCTCAAACACTTATCTTTAGTTCATGCATGTATGTGGTGGATAAAGGATAAAAATCTGCAGCCCTTAGAAGATAGCACAATTTCCATGATACTGTGAAATCCCTGGTTAAGTGGGATATTGTTTTAAGGAATTGTCCATTGCAGGAACTCCATTGTCACTGTTCGCAGCAAGCTTTAGGCTTAGGAACTTTTCTTCCCCTTTGCTGTTTTCCACTTTTCTTTAGAAACTAAACAACCCCAAGGTTCATTGCACACTACAAAGCCAAATATAACAACCAGATGGAGTTTGAGACTGCTGTTTGAACCTACAGCCAACACATAACTGCTTTCATGCTAAGAACTCCCTTTCTGAAGATCCAACTTCATGCTTCGCATCCACACTTTGTATTTCTGTAAGGTCGCCTTGTGATTCCAGCAAATCACATCAAACTACTGAGGTATCTAAGCACTGTCATGACCTGATATCCGAGAGACCTTGGGATAGTGTTCTACAACTCGATTGTGGAAAATTGTCTTTCAAGAGAGGTAGTGCACCTACGCACTGCCTGTGTTGAAAAGTGCATAAAAACACCATTAACATATATTATGTGAGGATGCATGGAAGATGGTAATGACTCTCAAATACCAAGCCATGTGAGCTATGCATTTTCATGATCCCACAATAATGGGTTACACTTTTTGGCCAAACTTGACATTGAACTAAACTTTTTTTAACTAAATCTTCATTTTTAGACACCTATATTTGCTAAACCATGAGGAATTTAAAAATGATGCAAAGTAGTGATTTGTAACATTTTGTTTGTAGATTCTAAATATATATTTTTAAAACTTTTTGGAGTCAAATTGCATTTCTTATTCCATCTCCTTCAATAACTAGTTTTTAATAGTAAACACCATTTTTAAAGAGTGATGTTTACTGTATAACACATAATTTTGTTTTATAAAGGATAAATTTATATTTTTTTCAAATTTATATTTTTAACTATGATATATAGCTCCTTCATTTGGTTTTATAATGTTTTATTGAACATTTTTTTCTTAGTTAAGTTTTGAAGTCAAACCAATTATAGTTTAGACATAGATTTACTATATAACACAACTTTTTTGTATGTATGGAAATCATTTTTTTTTGGATCAAGGACATCAATACCAAGAGCATAGATATTTTTTAGAATTTATTTTTGGTAATCTATTCTTTTTCTACATGTGTGAAATAGAGAGCTTGATTTTTGATGAAATACCTACATTCACAAGAAATAAAAATAAATATAATAATAAAATAAAATTTAATATTTAAAATTATATTTTTTGGGAATCTTATAATAAGGACTACATACTTACAAAACATAAATTTTAAATGAAATCATTTAATCCCCCAAAAGGTAAATCAAAAGTTGTTTTTTATCAGCATTTTGATAGGTGTTGAAAAGACTCCATTATAGGCATGGTTTAAAACTAGGAGGGTTCTATCCAAGGGGGTTTGATCAAACCCTCTTCATTTAAAATCTTTTAAATGGAACATTTTTAAGGTTTAAATCATTATATTTTCTAGAAATATGTGATTTCAACAAAAATCAAGATTTCCTAGAAAGTGTAACCCATTATTATGGCAACACCCATTTAAAAATTATTTCCCACAAATAATGTAAAGGAATAAAACCATATGGGGAAAAACCCCTCTCCGAAAGAAAGAATGCATGAAAACAATCATGTACGAGTAACAAACAAAGTGATGAATGGAGGACTTATCATGATGCTCAAGGAATACATCTACCACAAATATATAATCTATAGCCCAACCATAGGAGGGAAAGGGAGAATCTATGTAGCCCCCCAATAGTGTCTAATCTCTAGTAGAAATGGTAGATTCTTGAAGACCAAAACATTATCCAATATCAATCAATGAAAAAAATAGATATATTAGTTAAGATTATATGAATGAGGATGTTATAACATAACCTTACTAACTGAGTACATTCACACCAAACTCAAGAAACACACCATACATTAAATAACCTCAACTTACATCTTAAAATAATTATATCTAGATGACAAACTAATGAAAATAAATACCAATATAGATGAGAAAAAATCAATTTAAATGTCAAGACAAATTAATAAATTTATTAACACAAGAGTGAATTGGTAGAGGTAATCACTAGTCATGTACACCACATGTATGTAGTTTCAAGTTGACAATCATGACTAATGTTAGTGCAAATAATTTTTTTTTCTATGTCGACATAGTTTTATATTGTCTATTCTGAAATATCACTCACATAAGAGCCATATTGTCAATAAATAAAACTGCTTATCTTTGAAAAAACAAAAGTGAATGCCAATGTTTTTGAAAAGGAAAAAACATGTTTTACAGGGACCTGAAACCACCATGTTTAAACAACAAAAGATAGAGCAAAATAAGTCCAAACAAACAGACAACTGTCCCAAAAAGGAAACGACAGCACAAAGAGACAACAGGGTCTAAAAAAAGGACTGCCAAAAAACCAAAAACTAACAACAACGCACTACTCCAAGGTGTCCAACAACTCCTCAGCCTCCTTTTCAACATCTTTCATATCCTGTAGCCCCTACTTGAGGATTTGAGCCGTATGTGAAGAAATTGGGGTCTTCCTCTTAGTATTAGCCCGGGTGCGAGTCAAAATCCCTTCAACAGCAGATCTGCCGCAGCCTCTGTCCGCATCCAAATCCATGACCGATGATCCCTTTTGATTTTTGTCGAGCTTTTCCACCATTGCATTGATGATAATAGTGTTATGCCTGGCAATTTTGAGATTATTCGCCACAGTGGCCCTAATATTTTGGCCTATCTTGGACATATCACACTCGAGCCTTGTCAATCTTTCCTCTTACAAATGTTGTCTTTTCCTTAGTGAGGGGGTTTCCTATCCCTCATTCTCATTACAATTCTAGCAAATCTTCTGCTCCAGATCCATGACTCTGTTGATTTCTTTACATTTACATGAAAATTAAACAAGAGTTATAGTTTTAATAGCCAAAAATATTTATATACCAAAATAGAAATGATTGTAAACATTGCTTTCTTTAGATCACCAATATTTATTATAAATTTTCCTAACTTCAATGTTTCAAAATTATTTGGGTTTATACATTTTGAAGATTGTTTTTATAGTCATAAAATACTTCTAACCATTAATCATAATGTCAGTCCCTAAAATATAATTTTTTCAACATGATTATATATTTTTTTCTAAATTATCATTTCCACCTTATACACAACTCACATTTAAACTATAAATCTAAATAAACAACTACAAAAAACCATAACATTATCATAAACAAGCATTACTATTTATTTTCAATTTTTTTTCCATTTATTTGATTCAATCTTTAGTAGAATGATTTTATTGTATTTATCCAAAATTTTCATTGAGGATATTTGTTATGAAGTTGGTGGGTTGGTGTTATGCTATTGCAGTAGTTTGGCTCACATCTTTTTGTTTGTGTGTGTGTGTTTTTTTTTCTTTTTTTCCAAATTAGGAGTTTGACATATTTATTGGAGGAATTTTAATTTTTTTTCTAGTTTTTAGATATTTTTAATTATTATTATAAATACTTATTAGATATAGATATCTAGTGGTTGTTAGGGTCATAAATTTAGGTCATGTATGAAATTGATATTTTTAAAGAAATTTAACATGTTTTTCTTGAAAGTTATATAAGAGGCTTCAAAGTTTTACTTTAATATGGTATTTGTTGGAATAATTCCTTATTAATACAAGCTAAAAAGATAGGTTAATTCCATATGGCTACAAAATTGGGTTATCATTGAGACTATCAAAAATATCACCAAGGGACCTTTTTCATTTTCAAAATTTTGAAGTGAAATTTGTGAATGGTATTTTTTAACATTGATCTTTGTATATTTGCAATTCTTTGAATGTGTTCTCACCCAAGACATGAGACTTTGTTGTCTATGAGGGGCATGCCCTAGATTACTCCTAATATTGGTTGAGATTATTTTTCTCCTTTTTCCTTATGACCATTTAGTAATTGTATTGTAGTCTCTTTAGGTCATTTTTTTCATGTTAAGAGATAAAAAATTTCTACTTGTGTCCATAAATTTTTTTTTCTTGACTTTGACCTATGAAATTGGTAAGTAATGTTCCACTCAATGAGTTAAGTATCTCAATTCACCTCACATGATATATTTATCAATCAGGTCTAAGCTTTAAATAAATGATTGTGGCCTTGTCACCCATTGAGCCAAGTCAACTCATAAGATTTTTGGGGATGTTCCTTCTGAAAAAGGAGTTTGGATAGAATACACTAGATACTAGAAATAATAATCATTTTATTTGAGGTATAATTTTTAGTGATTATAATAACTAATTTGGTGGTCCACAAAATTTTAAGCCTATCACTACAAAGGTGAAGGAGGTTGTTTCTTCAAACCATATTTCTAAATCGGCCAAAGAGGCAAGCAAGCCTTGATATAGTAGAATATATTTTACCTATTAATATTTTATCTTCCAAATATTATATCTAAGCATATCTCCTAAAAAAGTTTCTTGAGGGTTTTGTAACCTAGAAAAATTTAGTTGGAGGAAGGAGAACATGCATTAGAAAAATGCTAGCAACAATCCTAATTAAGCTATGAACCTATAAATTATCTAAAAATTCACTGTAGTGTAGAAAATTGTATACCTTTACAATTTGACACTATGTTTTCATCCCATTAATTAATTGGACTTAATTAAGCCTCTAATTGACCAAATTATGTATTCTGAAGCCTTATTATTCTTTTTTTCCAAAAGGGGAACCTATATTAGACAATTGCTAGCATTAATTAAAACACCTAGGAAATTGAGTGTCCTTGACTTAGGTCCTAGTACTCATTCACCCAAGGGTTAATGGGTCCGCTTTAAGTACTAGGACCCAATTTTTAATATGTTGTTGGTGTCATTTTAATGATTCAAATTCAAGTTTCAAGTGTCTTCTTTTGGAATCTAATCTTTAGGAAACTATGTAAACACCTATAAATACGTAGTTATTTTATCAATTTAAATTTAACAAGCTAGAGGTGAACTTCATATGATCAAATATTATTGTCAAGAGTGTTGAAGACCAAATTTATTAGTCATCTACAACAACAATCAATATCATATAATCATTTCAAAGCTCATGTTTGTTCATGTCATGCTTTGGAGCTAACATTATGATGTAGGTTTCAAACATTCAAATAAATAAATCAATCAAGCCAATTCATGCAAGATCCAAGCCTTGGAGTGATGAGTTTGACTTCAGTCCTCAAAGGGAAACCATTAAGGGTTTGGTTAGTTGTAACAAGCAAGTGTTCATTCATGAATTCCTTCATTTTATCATTATTTCATTATCAAGGTTTAATTACCAAAAATGGAATTTGACTAAGAGAAACCCCCATTCATCCAAAACAAAAAAAAATTCTCTCATTGTATGTGTAGATTTATAGGTGAAGAAGAACTAAAAGATGATCAAACGAGAAATTTTGCAAAGTTGCATTTATTGCATTCATTGTTGTCAAGCTATAGAAACTCACCTACGGGTTTTATTTGTGGATTTCAGACAGTCAAACTTGGAGGAATAACAAGATTAGATTCAAGATCAGAGGATTGCAAAAAATTATTTTGGACCCCTACACTATGACCCATTTCCCCTAGGATGAACCAACCATGCTACAAATCCTAAAACCTGCTTTTTATCATAGGTGCACACCATATTTCCCTTCTCAAATCTACCTACAAGATGTTTTTGCTTCTTTTATCATAGAACTTTTCATTTCAAGTGTTAGGCCATATAATTCATTTAGTTAATGCACTTTAAATTATTCAAAAGCATTGCAAATAAGTCATTCGGGTCATAAGAAAGTAGAGATCCCAGAAGATCCAAAATAGCCGTTGATTGACTCACCTCAAGGTTGAAAGGCAATCTTATCCTTTTGCGGTCTTCTCTCTCTAATGAAATTAAGGAATGGGCATGTTTAAATCCTAGGCCATTTAATCATGAAATTACTAATTTTTTATTTTTACATTTTAATTAAATAAATAATTCTTAAAAAATTAAATTATAGATACATTAATATGCCTATACTAGGAGCATGAATTTATAGATAAATTGCATATATTTATAATAACTAACATATCAGATCTAAAAATAAAATATTGTAACTATCCGTCTATGAATTACCTTTTCATCTATTACTCTCTTGATAAAACTAACATAAAAATATTCTACAAACACATAATTGCTATTGAATATAGAATTCAAATTTTGTTTAAAAATACATATTTAATAAATATATTATGTTGAAATTTGCTTAGAATCTTTGATACTATCAAATTTATTTAGATAAAATGTATCTCATTTATAATAATGTGAGTCATTAATTTCAACTAGATTTTAATATCACTAATAAATTAATGATTATTGAATTGATTTGTTTTAATAAAACAATAAATAGAAAACATTCATATATTTCATATATTGCAGAATATTAATGTTTTAATTATTTTAAAAAAAATTTAATTAATTAATTTAATTTAATTAATAAAAATATATAACTACAGCATTTATTAAAATTATATTTTTAAAATACAATTAAACCAACTTCACATTAACTATAAATACTTTGAAAAGCTTCTCTTAAATATAAATGTATATATATTAAGATGAAAATTCATAACATTTCTAAATATTCAAAATCAAAACTTTGGAAAGCTACAAATTGTAATTCTAACTACCTAATTTCTAATATTCAATCTGGAACCCACATTACATTTAAAATATATCAGAACTCAAGGTCCGCGTCTCCCCTGCAGCGGACTAAATCCTTTTGAAATCAGAATTCGAGGCTACTTCTGCTTCAGATCATCATGAAATAAATGCAGCGAACACTGCAACAGCCACGACGTTAATGGCGGAGAACACTAAGATTCTCGAAGCTTCATTGGTATTAGAGGGATTGGAACTTGGGGTAGCCTTTGTAATCTGAGTGCCCGTACCAGTAGAAGCAGGGGAAGTATTAGGAGCTCCTGAACCTGCTTACAACAACAGTAGAGTTACCATTCTGCATATTCGAAACAGAAATCTAATTTAATAAGTACTAAACCACAATAATATTTTACCTTGACATTGGCTGACGGGAGGGGTTGTAACCTTGCATTCGCCCGGGAGGGCCAGAGCTCTATTTCTGTTAACTGACGAACTATTTGTAGCAAGCAGCTGGCAGAGACAAGAAGCCTTGTTCTTCACAACGGAAGCGAGGGCGCTGCAGCACCCCTGATTAGGCGCCACATCTTGTCCCGTCACGTAATTCAAACAGGGCGTTAAGCTCGCCAGTGCGCTGTTACAGCTCGCTTGTGCCACCGTCGTATGCTTTCCCACCACAGCCATGAGCGTCACAACGCTCAAAATAACGGCAACTGACGGCGCTAGCTTTCTTTCTGTTACTCTTCCAGCCATTGAAAAATAATAAATTTCCTCTGGAGGCCACGGGTTCGAAACACAGGAGTAGCGTGTTGCAGAGTTATGGCAGGGACGGGAATGGAGAGGAGGGTATATGTAGATAAAATTGCGAGAAATTTCAGTTATTACACGGAAGCGTAGTCGACAAGGCCATTGCCGTTCACCAAACGCTCACCAAGACTTTTCTTTGTCTTTGCCTGATTCAGCACGCCAACATAAACTATTTTATTTCAGAGACAATTGAATTCGCCTTATTCGCGGCTGATTTTACGAAAATAATAAGTATTCACAAACGTGTCGGCATTGTTTGAAAACAACATAGTTGTTTTGGCAGTTGTGAATTAGGTCTTTTGGGAAATGAGGAGGTATATATTGAAATTAGTCGGTTTTTTTGGTCAAGTTGTTAAGATTTAGTTGCGACGTCTATTTGACGAAATTCATTAATAGTCGAATCAGATTTAAATTATGGTGACGACATAAGAGATCATTATTTTTATTAATTAAATTCAAAAAGTTGAATTATAAAAAATAATATAAATACATAAATAATGATGAAAAGTATTATTTTTTGAAGGGAGATTATCGACCAATAGATATGGGGTTGAGGTAGGGATGTTATGCGTTGCTGTCAATTTCCGTAATTCCATGAAAGGAGATAACATTTATTCCTTCGACACGTGTGTGGTGATTGCTTTGCACGAGAAGGAATTCACTTGTCTTTCCCTTTATAATAAAATATTTGACTGCCTTTTCGGTTTAGGTATGAAAAGGAAACTTGTTTTTTCGCAAAGCAACATGGCTGTTTGCAAAGATAGAAATTTCTACGCAGAATCATTTTAGGGGTAAATGAATGCAAGGGCTTTGATTAAAATTCTTGGATGTAAAGAATATTGGAAGTGGCATGGGAAGAGGGGCCTTCACTAATATAGATTTTAGTTAATTGTAACCTTAACTCTCTCAAGTGACGTTTAAGATTCTCGGGCCTTAATAATTGATTTATTGTTTTTCAATATTTAGTTTATGCTATCTAAGAAAGGGTTGTTAGGGATTTTTTTATTTCAGATTTTTTTAATGAAATTCTTAAGTTTAAATTTTTTATTTGTCTATGTCTAAGTTCATCATTTTATGTTCTAATTTTAAAGTGATTTCTTCGTCCAATTTTTGTTTCTTTAAGTTCCTTTTTGAAGTCTTTATGTTTGTGAGTAACCCCTCTATCTTGGTGACTTGTTCTATCAATAACATGCTTCTTTATTTAGTCACTTAAATACCTTTCTCGCATCTTCAAATTTATAGTCCCAAAATTTTCCACGCTAGACCCATGTATCAAGCCCATGTTTCATCGTGTAGGTTTACTTTATCACAAGCTCATTTTTGGCATCCAGTTAAAGGTTGTGAGTTTGTGAAATTATGACACCTATCATAGTGGTGCCAAGTCATGTCTTTACTACGACACCTTATATCGTAGGTTCAAATTGGCGTCCCACATATAAATCCATGATAATGTGAAATATTGTCAAGTGTCAATGCAATAGATCTTTTAGCCTTCATAGACTTTTCCCTAGTGGCAAACATGTTGCATATTTTCATTCCATTGCGCTCATGCTTAACATTGTAAGCTGAAATTGGTCAACTTTCTTCAACATGCAAATTCATGATGAGTTTTCATGTGTAAAGTGCACTGCTCACTCTTCAATAAGCTTAGCACTACCTATTAGATAGTGAAATTGGTTTAATGCTAGTGGCTAACCTAAATAACTCAATCCATCATCGGGAATTAGGGGAGAAAAAATGACCTAAAGAAACTATTAGGATATTGTCCTCACAAAAGAGCCAGAATAGTTGGTCAAGGTTTTGGTCCCTTTTTGGGTGTATGATATGATTGGTGCTTGATTGATGAATTTGATATTGCCAAATTAGGGAGATACAAACTAAGGAAATGGATTGTCACATATTTTGGAAAATACTAACAAAGATAAGAAATTAAAAGATCCTAACAGTGTAGATGGAGAGGCACATGTGATATCAATTTGAGGCTGTTTTGGTTGGACTAGGGCATTTTTTGCCCTAGTCTGAAGATGCTAAATTCATAGATCAATCCATGTGTAGGTATAGTAGGGTTTGTATGACTTTGACTATGAAAATCTAGATCCAAAGTTTCACAATTTTTGAATTAACATCCTTTCCCTAGTTCAATGAGAGATGGTGCTTGAATGTATGTTCTATGATTTTAATGCTTTGAGACTTTAATCCTCTTTAATCTACTTGAAACTTATAACCTACAAGAAGTACAAGAGAAGTTTTATTTCGTATAGGGGGTAAAAGCACAAACCTGTGTAACACTTTAGAAAGGAATCAACCATTTTGAATTTCAAAATGATGTAAACTAATGAAATGTAGAACTTTTGATGAAGTTTATTCTTGTAATTTTTTAGATTTTTTTAAAAATTGTTTTCATTACTTTTTTATCAATTTAAGAAAATTTTTTGGAATGCTCAAAATTTCAGAATAAAGTGACTTTGTGAGCCGTCAAGAATAAATTGAAAAAAATTTCATTTCTCCCTTCTTTTTTTTCTTCAAATAGGTAACTTGAATATCTTGTGCATGGAAAAAAACATCAAATTTTGATGTATATTTTTCTCATTATAATGTTTTAAAGTCATTCATGTCAGAATTCAATAGTTTTCATGGGTCGTCAACTATTATCTATTTTTTTTATCATTTTCAAAAAAAATTATACCCTTTTGAAGAAGACTCTCTCCTTTTGTGCCTCATATATTTAAAAAAAAAAATCAATATGTTTTACTATTTTTTAAATTTCTAATCAACCTCTTTTTTAACTTTGACAACCTACTTGCATTATTTTAAATATTAAAAAAATCAAAATATTAAAAAAATTACATATTTGGATTCATCACTTTGAGCTCTACAAAAGGGTATTTTTATTTTTTGCAAAAAACATCATTCTGAATGAAGAAATACTTAGTTGAAGTTGAAAGGTTTAGAAAATTCTGAAAAAAGATGAGTTGGTTACAAATTAGAATGCCACATAGATTGTTTCGGTAGAAAGGGTTTCTATAGAAAGGTTTTCACCTGAAACCCTTTCTATAGAAACCTCGCACATTAAAAAATCTAATTTCAAAGTGGGAAAAGGAAAAAATTATTCTTTTGGGATTCATGTGAAACTTATTCGGCTGAAACCCTATTTTCCATGTATAGGCCATGTAGTTTTTGTTGAAACCTATTCAGCCAAAATTTTTTTGACTGAAAATATTTCGCTCGAAACTATTTATTTGGACGAAAGTGTGACACAACTTTGTGCTTTTACCTAGGAGTTTTCCTTAGTCAAACCCAATTTTGGTGTTTCCACCTCAATAAAAAAAATAATGGAAATGGTACAAAACATGTACTATTTGGAGAATAGAGGAAATTATATAAAAATGAATGATGAATGATAATGTTGCAACTTACCACTCAGATTTCCCTTTGTTGTTGCATTGAATTTATTTGGATCATCGCATACAAGGATAAATTGAAGGTTTCCTAAAGATCCTTCAAGTGATAGTTGTCATAACAGTAAATAACATGAAATATGAAGCATCTTACTATGCATAAACTTGATTTTCTTGATGTATTATAGACATGAATCTGGATAAAAGAGTGATTTAGTACACATCAAATTACTTTAATTTCCTTTTCAATTTTCTTAAAAGAAAAAAATCTAATAAGGTGTTCCAATGGAGGGAAAGACTTATATTTATATGAGTTTCAACATATTCCACATCAAACATTGTGTCAAGCCAACAATGTATTTTAAATTCATAAACATATTTATACTAATAATAAAATATAAAAGTTAGGGCTTGATTAGGAGGGATAGTGGTGCCAAAATAACAATTTCAATGGCATTTTCATTTCTTCCTTCGAACCAAATCAAGGTTGAATCAACTTTCCTATTTTGCCTCTTATAGGCTAGGAAAAAATATGAAGGGGCACACATCCCCCCTTGTCTTCTATTAAGAGTAAAATATCTTTGAAATATTATTTTTGTCATTTCATTTTAGCCTACTTCAAATTTTGGAACTCGTATATCTTCATTTTGTGATATATATATCTTCATATTTGATCTTGTAGGATTAATGAACCTAATACTAAGGTTTTGTAGGTTCTAAATTTGTTGGAATTAAGTATTAACCCAAAGAACTTTTGTATCCTCTAAATAATTCTTTTAGATATTTTATTCATAACTTTTACATTTCATCTATGTACTTTAGCCTATCTTATCACTTAGTGTCATTAGCCCACTAAATTGGGAAAAATGTAATGTAAATTTTTTTGTACTTAGACAATTACATGTTTTACTCTAAACCCAATTTAGCATCCATTCTCATAGAATATTTAGACCCATTTAAATTCCCCTATTCACCCTAAAGACTTGCCCATGTGTTGAGATAAAAATATATATTTAATTCCTTTTTATGAAAGCTTTTGTAATTTTTTGAATAATTCTATCACATGGGGGCATGAGATGCAAACATCCTCACTACATGCAAGAATCCTAACAATTCTTGAACTTCAAATTTTTTTTTTTTGTGTTTATTCTATGAAACCTATTGTAACACTTGAATGTGAATGCAATATTTGAATTTACCTCATGTAGGCAAACAAAATCATCTATCTTCTCATTTTTGAGAGGATTCTAATCTTCAACAACTATCTATATATTTTGCTAAAACTCTTGGGGATGCTTTGTCAAAATATTCATTGAAGCTATATGACTTGTCACACTCTCTTGTTCTTCCTAGCTATTTGAAGCTCTCAAAAGAACATCTAGTTTACACATTCTTTTAATCTATTGAAAATATTCACAATGCTAGTAACATTATTTTATTGTACCAAAACATATTAGTCTACTAATTGATATTTGTTATTCTTCATTTTTTGAGCAAGCTTATCAATGAATAATTTATTAAAATTACATCAACAAGACTTCAAGTACATTATTACAAGGATCAACACATAAAGAAGAAGTAGTTTATTTCCAATTATATTTTCACTACTTAACCTTTCAACTTACTGCAATGATGTATGAAAACTAATAGACTAAATATTACTTTTGGCATTCAAATTTACAATTAGAAGTATTCATCTAGGGTAAAGATTTGGTTTATAATTAAAAAATTGAATACATACCACACTTTTAAAAATATTCTAAATCTCAAGGAATCCACATGAAAAATGCATGTCGTGTCCTTATTCAACATCTTCAACTAACATTCCCCATTGTTTATTTTTAATAGAGGTGTAGAATAATCATGGATGTTGAAATATTTTGCGTTACTCTTTTACTTGCACAATAAATAGAGTTCTTCAACAATGAGCCAAAAGTCCTTTTGGTCTTTTGGTTGGATCTCAAATTATTTCCAATTAAGTATTTAGTAAAGTTGATTTATTTTAGTAGTCTTGTCAATGTGTATTTACATTTTATAATTTTATTTTTAAAGTGCAATAGAGCTCTTGAAAGGAAAGTTATTCATTAATTATAGCACTTAAAGGTGTCTTTAAGTGATTTAGGGGAAAAGTATTTATAATTCTATTGACCAATTAATGCACATAATTACTCTAACAATATAATTGAATGTACATGAATAACTTTAGAGCCAAAATCTTTAACCATGTTATTCAATTGCTTTCGATTACAAATTTTAAGTATCATTCAAATTTCAAATATCACTTAATTGAATGTAATGAAAATATTAAAAAAAATCTTTAAAATAAAAAAGAATAACAAATCATATGTACAATTTAAAAACAATAATAATTTAAAAGTAAAAAGAAATTATAACCCTAAATAAATATCCATTTTTAAGTATATAATCCTTGGTTGGTTATAGATATTTATACTATATCACTTTTATATGAACTCCCACCCAAAGCTCTTTAAAAGGCATCGTATTTAAGTAGTAACATAATGGTAAATAAAAAGTAGGAATATGTTGAACTGTAGTTTCCTTTTTATTTGCATTAAGCCTTTTATCCAATAGGAGACAATTCAACTCTGAAATTTAAAAAAAAAAATCTTGAATGAAAATTGTTCCATGTAAATACCTCTTTTACGTATGATGTAAGCTTAAACATTCCAGCAGAGAAGTTTTATATTACTGATAAGTATTCGTAAATATCAACACCCATATCACCCGAGAACAATACAATTAGACATGTTCAATCCTTATACATTATTGTATAGCCTTAGATAAAAGGACAACTAATCGTTGCATCCTTAGGCATCAAATACAAGAGCAAACCAATGCCATTTATATATACAAGAAAAGCTGAATCCAGATAAGCTAGAATTCATACCAATGATTCTACTTCTCCAAAGGAACATTACACGGTAGCAAAGACGCCTGCCCCTGATTCCTCCATCGCCGCCCTTGCTTTTCCTGCTATCTCAATTGCTTTTGAAATCTTTTCCTCCTCAAAATCTGCAGCCCATCTTTTGTAGTTTTCTAAAACTTTTCCCGGCAAACTTGACAAGGATTGACACACAACATTCGCCAAGAATCTCTGTAGAAAATTCAACAAGTCTAAACTTGACAAGGATTGACAGACAACATTCGCCAAGAATCTCTGTAGAAAATTCAACAAGTCTCGGGGATCCCCTATTTCTCGTTCCTTTATAAATGCAGACACCTGCAACATGGAAAAAGTCGGTGCAACATCCTCCCAACAAGCAAGCCGCAACCTTACTTTTTTCTCTAGACTGTTGAAATGGTTGAGAGTAGCAATACATACGGACTGACAAGGGTCCTTGGAATCCTTAGCCAGCTTCATGCTGTAGAGCGATTGTTGAAACTGGTTCCTGATGCAAGCTGAGCATTCAAAGAGCCGCGGCGTGCATTTGTCAAGTGCTTCAAAAACAGAGTCATCGTCATGGTTGACCCGCCGTCCAAATTTCCAATGCCTATACACTGTTTTCAAAGCCCTGAAATCTCTCTCGGCTTGGTATCTCAGCAGAAACGCTTCCAAATTCGACGGGCTGAGCGATTCCGCATTTACATGGACGTTGTCGGGACAGTCTGCAAAATCCATGAGATTTCGTGCTTGTTTATAATCAAGTACAGCTCCCTGCACAATAGAATTAACCTGCACATCATCGGGAGAAAATGAGTCACCCACTTCAGTTATCATCTTTACCAGCGACAGAGCTATCATCTGCCACGTCCATTCATCAACACCTGGGAAATGGTCTAACATTTTTTGGAGCTGTGATATTTCTTTTAGAGAATCTTTAAGTGGATCTACAAAACAAGCTTCTGGATCGTTACTTCTTGTCAGATTGATCAATGCCTCGCATTTCTTGCCTTTATCAAAAGCTCTCCCCATGCTCCTCTTTACATAATCAAAAGAGCGCCTGTTTTGAATCCACTCTCGCTGGATCTTCTCCATATGTGACTAAAGATTTCAAAATATTTTCATATTTCTTCAACTCATCATCTGGTTCAGCGGTGAGCCACCTCTCCCTCCAAACTTTGCAGAGAAAGCGTGTACATTTGTTGTAGCACAGCGAAGCCAATAATCCCCAAAAGAACATGCTCATTAAAATTGTTGCAGTAGCAGTTGTATAGTAAAATGCAACCCAGGGAACAACGAGGAAAGGCGATATGAGCACCTTTATAACCATTCCTAATGATTTCAAGCACACTTACATCTTACGATATGAATTCCATCTCCTCAAATTAATCCAGAGTGCAGAGTTCGTGCCCATGAGATCATATACTATAAAACCAAATACAATTCTTTGTAGCAGGAAGCATCGAGAAACGCTTGGAAGAAAGTGATGGTGATATAATCTCACATTCCTTATTTAATGCCCCAGCTGTACCCATCTCATCAACATGCTACATATCATTTACATATCCGCAGAATATCTCAACATTGAAGAAATACAGCTATCATATCTGCATTGGCTCACGAACTGATCCCAGCATTAAAGACTGCCTATGAAGCCAGATTTTGGAAATGACATGAAAGGAATTTGCATTAACTCCTGTGCTGGCCTCACACGTTTTGTGGGTGCATTAGAAAATATTATTTTATGTTTATCTTGAAGTCTCCACAAGATGCTTTTAGGTTTTTATATGTTTTGCCTTGTTGTTGCGTAACTGAGAGGAAAAGAGATACAGCTCTCCAGAGCAGAAAAGCTATCAGAAGTTTGAAGTCAATTGTGGATGAGCTGAAGCTCTGTAATCTCATTTTGATCAATATAAAAATATGATGGTTTTTATTTCTGTCGCCTGTTTTCATTTCTGTGTTTATTTTTGTTTATGCTCCCCCTTTTGAATCCGACAAAAAGACACGTCTAGAATTCCAGGACATTTTAAACCCCCTAAAATAAAGCACTGATGTCCACCATCTGTAGAAGATGAAGGTCCATCCAATGAGGATGAAGACACATTGAAGAGAAAACAATTCCACTCTATTTACAAGTGATCTCAACAGAATGACTTTCACACCAAAAAGTGCAACACAACATGTTACAATGCCTCCCGTTGCTGCGCGTAACATTGACATCGCTATCGCATATTCCGGTTGGCAAACTCGAGTTACCAGCCATGTCTGGCGTATCTGATATTCAAATATGTCCTGTGGACTGTCTTCATTCTCCAATTTATTTGTAGAGAGAGAGAGTGGAATCCTGCGACTGAGAGTTTCAGAGATGACTTTACCAGCAATAACTACGTAGCCCTTAGGGACCACCAAACCTATAATTGATAATCACAGGACGCCATCTGATCCAATGAACCACGCACTCTTTCTTTCTTCAGTGGCCTGAAATCTTTAGCTTTATGAATGACATAAACTTCTGTAGAAATATGAGTGGATATGCTTATCAATAAAGCCAAAATATTGCTCCGCCTTGTCCCAGTCGACGCAGACGCCATCCGTGGAAGCAGAAATCCCACGAATACACACACATTGTTACTCTAGCACAATCAATTGAAAGTTGGCTTTCAACCAATGATTGTATATGCTCCTTTTTACCAGAAGCATTGACATTTTGGGACTCTATGTAGCCAAGAATCTGGATTGTTAGGCCAGTGAGAACAAGAGCTTCTCCTGGAAACCTAGATGCCCCCCTCCACAAGGGTACGCTAATATCCCATAGCATCAATACAAGGAAGAGAAAAATTCCCAACAATATCAATATCTCTTTCAGGCTATAGTCCATAATCTCAACTCTCTCAAACACACATACACAAATGTTGTTATAATGGAAAATATAAGTCGACCTATAGCTACACACACTAAACAAAACACATGCATATGATTTTACCCCTTAACTGAATGATGCGTTGCACCAAAATTGTTATATTATTTAAGCACTTACAAAGTTAGAAGCATTTTTAAAGTAAAGCAAGCGTTCGACACAATATTCGATGAAGTACATCTCTCCATCAAATATTCCAGAAAGAAAGTGCTTGATTTTAGTCAGCTTTAAAAAGCAACCTGAGTGAAATGTCTGGGGTCCAACTGAAGTTGACGGACAACGAAGCCACATCCCGACGAGCAGTAATGATAAATTGTACATATAGCGGAGATAACTAGGAATATCTGCAACACTGCTAATGGCGTTGTACGTAAAAAATAGATGCCCCATGCCTTTCCCTTGAAGAAGCCAGCCTCTTGTCCTTTCTTTTCCCGACGTTGATGATTTTGATTACGTTCAAAGTAAAAGTGTTAAGAGCGAGCGTTGATGAGTTTGATTATGCTTCAAAGAGAAAGTGAATTCGAGAAGAAACTAAGTAGAAAATAAGAATTAGTCAACAATGATTTTAGGCTGGCTCCTTGAAAAAGACTCAACAATTGAAATCACTATCATTATTAGGCTAGTTGATTGACCGCTTTTGTAAAAAGGTGAAAGCACACATTATCCCATGGTGAGTGGTCTTCTTTATTAAATTAAGGGTTTAGATGCTCTGATGCACGATATTTCTTCACCTTTGTTTTTCCACAGCGGCCCTATCTACAGTAGTGGAAAGCCGATCTGGATTGTCTGATCTAAAGGTGATATTCAAAGCGGGTCTCCCATTCCCTAGCTTTTTCTCCGTAAATAAAGAAAGGAAAAAAAGTAGGGTTCCCCTTCCTTAGCATTATATTTACGCCGGTCACGTTCTACATTGACAGCAAAGAACGTGTAATGGTGTGATTGTATATATAATTTTTATTAGTTTATTTATTTTATTAAATTATTTATATAAATAACATTGAAATATATCTTTGTTAATCTTTTGATCATATCATTTAATATAAAATGCAGATAAAATATATTAATTTAAAAATAATAATAAAACTAAAATAAATAATATAAAATAAATATTAGAATAAAAATCTATCTAATATAAATAATACAAATTATATATATATATAAACACTTACATAATTTGAATAAGATATATGAATAACGGAGATATGTAATTTATAATTTAATATCGATTATATAAATATATGAAAGTATATTTATATAATTTAATATAAAATATTATACTATATAATTAGTCGATAGGCTATTTGTGTCAACGTTGCTTGGAATTTTTGTTAGCCTTGTTATTTCTTAGGCTTCCAGAGATCGGATAAAAGGTGGCAGGTGGGTTATAACTTCGATCGAAATTTTCATCAGCCTCCCGGATTTTTGGCCTTCCAATGGTCATGAAAAAGGTAGCGGAGGCGGTTGTAGGCTGCTTAGGGAATGGGATGGCATTTTTCGGGCCATGTCGATAGAGAAGACTACATAAATTAAACACCGGTTCGTGTCAACATTAATTGTTGTATGCTTTGAATGTACTAGGGAACGTCGTAATAACAGT
Organism: Sequoia sempervirens; assembly: GCA_007258455.2. Classification (NCBI taxonomy): domain Eukaryota; kingdom Viridiplantae; phylum Streptophyta; class Pinopsida; order Cupressales; family Cupressaceae; genus Sequoia; species Sequoia sempervirens. Next base: position 240,009,026 of record VDFB02379711.1, read on the forward strand.
TGTCGTTTAACGCCTCGAGGAACAAAACAAATGTTTGAGAAATTTTCAATAAGGCATTGTTTGGTGTCATTTTGTTGCTATACCTAATATGAGAGACGTGAGTGACAAGGGTAATCTTCTATAAAGGTGCAAGCTGGATCAAGCTTTGTGCAACTTCTGCGAAGGTGGGTGGAGGTTATTTTGTGTTTTTTGCAAGGGCAGATGGTTGGAAATGCAAAAAAAAAAAGTGTTGCTTGTGATAATATTTTGTCTATTTTTGTGCAGAAAGTTGGCGAGAAGATGTGTTTTTGAAGCAAGTGGGAAGAAGTGCATGTGGAAGAAACCCTTGGCAATATTGTTTGATTTATGGTTGGTGGTTATATTGCTTGACATGTCATAAGATACTGTTGATTGTCTCAAATACCTTGTCTGATTTATGGCTCGCATTTTGTGCGCTTGGATTTCAATGGATTTGAAACTATGATTTTTTTGTGTGTAATGCCCCATCTTGTAACCTAAAGAATGTTGCAATGACAACGAAAGTGTAATAATTTTTTTTAAAGTGTAAACATTAAATTTACTAATTGGAAACATTCCCCAAGTAACGCGATGACACACTACTTGAAAATCTCATAGATGAAGGTATTTAATTCACATAAACTTAAGAGCATACATCGAATAACATTTAAATTACATCAATGAAGGTATAATGTACATAAAAGATTCTTTCTTACATGGCATTTGAAATAACATTACAATACTCATTTTCCAAATGAGGTAGGTCATATAAATGTACAATAACATATTACAAAAGTTTCTCCTCAAATACAATTAAGGAGTGATACATAAATAAAGTTTCTACTGATACAAATAAGAAAGTACATTTATCCACATACGAGCTCTCCATCCAAGAAGTACTTGTTACCATGAATAAGAACTAAGGACCCAACGGAGTAAGGTGCATGTTCCACCCAACCATCTGGTACCCATAGGTCCACCCCCGTGTTAGGATATAGTAAAAAGGTTCACTAGACATAACCTACAAACCCTAGACACAAGTAAAACTGTAGACAAACTATACAAAAACAAATTTAACTTATTGGTTACATTGCTTCTAGAACGTAATGATCAAATACACTAAGTTGACAAGGATACAGTTATTATAGGTGGAGTGTCATCACAATGTTGCATAGGTTACCCAGGTGTTTCTTCCTAGGTTCCAACCCCCACTTGGGTTACCCTGGTAACCTCTTACAAAACTCGGTCCCACATGCAATCTGTTGCAGAATCAAATATCCTTTAAAATAACAAGATATCAATTTTGCTATTCCAGGCCTACTCAACTCATTCTCAAGTCTGTACTAGCCCTTGAGTCCATAAGTGAGGCTTATTAATCTAATTAAAGGTTTTAAACTAACTAATGTGTTGATTTAGTTTTCACTGACTTGCTGACTCTACATGAGTTACCCTGGCACCACTTTGTGTGACGACCCTCAGAAAGAGCCACTCCCCTAAAAATAACACAAGGAATCTAAGTTCACTAAGGTAGGAAAAGTGCACGTAAATCAACATATAATACCAAACATATCACAACAGACATCACATCTTGTTCATAGAACCAAGGGTCTATAAACCATACAAAACTATGTGCACAACCCTAGTTTGTTCAAAATATGAAACCATCATAGAAATCAACTCTCTTTCAAGAAATTGCATCTAGAAGACTTGAAATCTCATATAACCCCAATTTGCCCAATAAAAGAGAAAACCACTTAAAGAAAATCAGGCATAATAAGAATCTAATGTTAGGATTTACTAAATCCAATCAAGCCAATAAGAAATAGCAAGAAAATAAAACAACTTGATTATAATTCTTTTTCCAAACAATAAAAGAAATTGTAATAATTAATCTAATTCAGACTTTCTCAATTTCACATAAAAATAAATGCCAAGTTTTCTCTTTCAATCTTACTATTTTTTAAAATAATTGATCTACTTTGGGGCGGCAAGTGTGGGCACAACCATAGCCCATTGCCTCCCTAATTCTTATGGAACAAATCAAATTTAAAGCCCTATAATTTTATGAGTATAAAATTCCTGCAAATTTCATAAAATTCATGTATAGAAATTTATGAATTTGACAGTACAATTTTTACCAAATAAAACATTATATGTATATTTATATATGTATTTGTATATACACAATTTGTATACATATATATACATATATATATATATAATTTATTAAAAGAAATATTATATTTAGGCAATCATTTTCAATAGGGTTTTCTACAGGAAATTGAGAAACTAATCATTCTACACAAATTTTCCTCAAAGAATTTTCAATTTCAATCATAAAGAATTTCCAACTCAAATTGTCAAAATATTTTCCTGTAAGTTCTTCCTAGAGGCTTATTTTCCTCAAATATCATAGAGAACTTATTTTATAAATCTACAGAGAATAATTTTGTTTTCTTTTGAAAATTTTCTATTGTTTTCTCTGATTTCACTATAAAATCTTGTTTTCTTGAAATTCTCACAGAAAGACTACAAATTTCTAAAGAATAATTTACCCAGAAAAATAAAAGCTTTAATAAAAAATTTCTTCTACAGGCAATATTTAATTTAACAAATTTTAACAAATCTTCTACAAAAGAAATTATTTTTAAAGGCAATCTTTTCAAAAGAAAATAAATTCAATAAATAGGAAAAAAAAACCTGTACTCCTGTAACTTGAAGAATTTAACTGTTGAAGAGAAGTTTTTCCTGCTACGTGCAACTTCCAAAATCTTTTCAAATTACCACTTTCCAGAAGAATGCAAATACTGAACAAAAATCTATCCAAGAACCTCTTCCAAAATTTAAATAAAAAACTCAATAAAATCACAATAATTTTTTCAACAGTTCACTATTCTTTTTCATTTCCCATGAAGTCTTCTCTTGTTTTCCCCAAATCTCATAATATATTTTGCAAGAGAATCCTCAAGAAGAAATTTGCAATAAATTCAACTAACACACATGGCAAAGAAGAAAAATATCTTCTAACAAACTCACGGATCTTTCTTTCCCCAATTACCAAGAATTCAATTTATTTTAAAGAATTAAAAATTCAACAACTAATTTCATTTCAAGACATATTTAAAATTCCATTTCCCACAAAGCATTAAAAGAATATTTAATCTATTCAATCAATAAAAATAACTTTAATTAATTAATTAATTAATTTAATAAAATAATTGTAATCACAATGAATAAATCATTTAACCAAATAAACTAATTTAATTAATTAAATAAAATATAAGGATTTTATCTAAAATATCCAAAATTAATTTAAATATGCATTAAATTAAAAGAACATTAATCTATCATTAAATTCAGAAAATTAACCTTTCATAAGAAATAATCAAAATAGATCAGACAAGACAACTAAAAATACCAGACCTAAACTGACTACATACTGTGACTGGGTTTGAGACTAGACTAGGAAAAACCTTGTTACTACCTCCTAATCAACATTACCATTGAGTCTTGACACGCTCAGACCTGTGAAACCAGGTGGAGTCAGTGTCATGTACCTGCAATCCTGTGATCAAACAAATAACATACATATATATATTCCATGATTCAAAACACATCATGAGGAGAAAATCACATAAATCATAGGGCACTCACAAGTGAGTGATGCAATTCTGTTCTCCTCACCAATACAATATCGCATTAAACTGACAAGAAAAATAACAATTAATCTACCATAATGATATATATAGCAATAACATCTAAAGTAAACATCTATGTTAATATAAAGCATGTCAAAAATAATTACCACCATACAAAGTATCATCACATCTCAAAATAAATCCACCATCACTCTAATGTCAGCGATCAATACATCAAAACAAAGTACCAGGGTCTATCAAAGTGAAAACATGCTAACAGAAAACATAAGCAAAATGGAAGGGTACTACATCCTCCCCCGTAGGATCAGGCTTGCTCCTAAAAGCTTGCGAACAGATAGGGATAAAGCTCCCTCATGCATGTTGCATCCTCCCAAGTAGTAGATGCCTCATGACTAGGATCCCATTGGAACCTCACCTGATCAACGTCTCAACCCCTGAGAACAAGTCTCTAGCGTTGAAGAATGCCCAAGGGCTCCAAAGCCAGCTGCCTGTCCTCTACATGTAACACATTCCAATCAAATACATGAGAAATGTCAGGATGATAAGGTCTCAGAATTGACACATGGAAAACATCATGTATACAAGACAAACTATGTGATAAGGTGAGTCGATATGCCATAGGACCAATCCTCTATAGGATCTCAAATGGCCCAAAAAATTGAGGCGCAAGCTTAGAGCCTTTTCCATAATGGATTGGACTCTTTGGCGGTCACACTCGAAGAAACACTCTATCACCAATTGAAAACTGGAAATCCACTCTATGTGCATCAGCATACTTCTTTTGTCTATCCTGAGCTTCTATCAAATGTTCTCTAATATGATCAACCTATTGCTCCATGTCTTGAAGCATCTCAAGTCCAAGTAACACTCTATCCTCAAGTCAATCCCAACTCAAGGGAGTCTAACAAGGACGTCCATATAATGCCTGAAAAGGGGGCATACCTATGGAACTTTCATATCCATTATTGTATGCAAATTCCACTAAGTATAGATAATCCTCCCAACGTGATTGTTGATCCATTATATACATTATAAGAATATTCTCAAGTATTTGATTAACTCTTTCTTTCTAACCATCTATTTGAGGATGATACGCTAAACTGAAGTTCAACTTTGTACCTAGAGCATGTTGTAATGAAGTCCATAGGGCTGATGTAAATACAGGATCTCTATCAGATATAATACTACAAGGAATCCCATGCAATCTAACAATGTCCTCCATGAATATCCTAGCTACAAATGAAGCATTGTATGATGATCTAACAAGAGAAAAATGTGCCACCTTAGTCAATCTGTCAACAGTTACCATAATGGCATCATGTCAACAAGATGACATAAGTAATCCAACTATGAAATCAACTAATGTAATATCCCATTTCCATTTAGGAATGAGATGTGGCTGTAATAATCCAGCGAGATGTTGATGCTCAACTTTGACTCTTTGGCATTCAAGACATCTCGATACATAATCAACGGTATCACGTTTCATACTAGGCCAAAAATACAACTGTCAAAAATATGCATGCATCTTCTTAACACCGGGATGAGCTAAGTACGGAGCTCAGTGTGCGTCAGTCATAATCAATGTGCGAAGACCTTCTGAATATGGTACTTAGATATGATCTAAATGTCACAATAAACCATTTGGTTCAAGTGTATACCCTATAAATCGACCCTCTAGAGGTCTACCTGATTTAATCTCTATCTTCACCTCTTGATATAATCTATCTGTAGGAAGTGCTACTAAAATTTGACTCCTTAAATTTACTTCAAGAGTAATAGCAGATATCTCATGTTGACGACAACTGAGAGCATCAGCCACTACATTCTCTTTTCCCTGAACATATTTCACCTCAAAATCATATTCACATAAGAACTCCATCCACTGTCTTTGTCTAGCATTCAGATTAGGTTGCATAAAAATATATTGTAAACTACGATGATCAGTATGAAGTTTGAAGCGGTGACCCAATAAGAAATGCCTCCATCGAACTAATGAATGAATAGCTACAGCAAGCTCCAAATCATGAGTGGGATAATTTAGTTCGTGATCTTTGAGTTTGTGAGATTCATAAGCGATCACACGCCCTTCTTGCATCAATACTCCTCCTAAACCCTCCAAGGATGCATCAGTGCAAACAAAAAAATTCTTAGTAGGATCAAGAACAACTAATATAGGTGCATTAGTCAACTTTTCCTTAAGTGTTTGAAAAGCCAACTAACACTGCTCTGTCTAGATAAATTTCTTCCCTTTCCTATGAAGAGAAGTTATGGGGTGCCCAATCCTAGAAAACCCCTGAACAAACCGTCTATAATATCCAGCTAGACCCATAAAACTATGAACCTCATATGTATGTTGGTAGGCACGGGCCAATCAACAATAGCTTGGATCTTTGAAGGATCCACAACAATACCCTTTCTAGAAATCACATGACCAAGGTATTTCACCTCAGTATGAAAGAAGTCACACTTCTTCAGGTTTGTGTACAATTGATTTTCCCTCAAGCACTACAATACCTGTCTTAGATGCTCTTCATGTTCCTTCATATTTCTCAAATAAATCAAAATATCATCGAGAAACACAAGATCAAAATGGTCAAGGTATGTGTGAAAGACACCATTCATCAAACTCATGAATACTGATGGTGCATTCATTAAGCCAAACGGTACTACTATGAATTTGTAGTGACCATAACGAGTCCAAAATGTTGTTTTATGAATGTTTGCTTCTGCAATGCGTAACTGATGGTAACCTGATTTTAAATCAATTTTAGAGAACACATTAGCTCCCTTGATCTGATAAAAAAGATTATGGATTCTGGGTAAAGGATATTGATTCTTTATTGTTACTTTGTCCAATTGACGATAGTCAATGCACAATCTAAGTGATTCGTCCTTCTTCTTTACAAAGATGACAAGTGCTCCCCAAGGAGAAACACTTGGATGAATAAAACCCTTATCTAAAAGTTCCTCCAACTAGATACGAAGCTCCTCTAATTCCCGAGTAGTCATTCTATAAGGGCCTCGTGATATTGGCTTTGCATCAGGAACTAGGTCAACTCTAAAATCAATATCTCATTTCAGTGGCATACCAGGTATATCGTCAGGAAATAGATCAGTGAATTCCCTAAGGATAGGATGATCATCAAGAGATATCTCTCAACTCTCACCTTCCTCGAAATTATTAACTATTGTTGCAAACAGTTGACAACCCTAATGAAGACATCTCTTCAATTGCATAGTAGAAATCATTTGCAAAGAGATAGGCCTTTGAACACCTATGATTTCAAAATTTTCACCAAAGTCAATAATACAATTCACTGTTTTCAATCGATAGTCAATAATAGCATGATGAGATTCTAACCTATCCATACCTAAAACTATATCATACGATCCAAAAAGTGTAACATGAAGATCCACTAAGGTAGATAACGAACCAATTCTAAGTTCACAATTACGTATAAGGTTATCTACCACTACTTTTACCCTCGAGATGAATTCTACCTGCCATTTACCACCTTACTTTACCGCCACAAGACCACATCGCTCAACTATGGTAGATGAAATAAAGGAATCAGTAGCTCCTGAATCAAAAAGAATAGTAACACTAGCACCTTGTAACTGACTTGAAGTCTTGACCACTGTGTTTTGATGATTGGCTTGGCAGTTATTAAGCATAGCATAAATTGTATGAGATCGACCTGCATCACCAACTGGAGGCTCAAAAGTTGTCGGTCATGGCCCAAATCCAGAAGAACCTCTCATAGGACACTGCCTAGCAATGTGTCCCTACTGACCACACGAATAACAACCAGTACCTCTACCAAATCCTCTGCCACCCAAAGGTGCATTGGATTGCTAAAAACTACCTCTACTGACTGTAGACTGCGCACTCTGAGCTAGTTGCTCCTGTCGATTGTGCTTATTGCACCACCAATTACGGTTCTTTCCTGATTGAGGACTATTACCCTACTGAGGCTGTGAATTATTATTCTTCTGAGGAGTACACTGATGTTGCATCTATCCACCCTTAGTGGGTGTTTGTTGGTTCCTAGAGGAACCTCATGTCTGTACCTGACTGGTTGCGCCCATAAAAGGATATGAAAATCACGGTAAGACCTTTCCTGGGAATTAGACATTCCACAAGTGACTAATATCTCTCTATGGACATTCATTTACTTGTCAAACCAGGGGACGTATACTTTAAATGGCGCAACACAATATATGCACTAAGAACTGGTTTCAGTCAGAACTTAGCAGAAATAAACACTTGGAAGGAATTATATCTACGCTACAGGAAGGTAATGCAAAGTTCTTTAACTTAACTATGATTTGATTAAAACATAAACCATAATAGCTACGACTAAAACACAAACTATGAACTAGCCTTATGCTGTAGGAACAGGCACAAGGATGGATTCCCTATGTTGCAGGAGCAATACAAGAATGAGTTTGTATGAAAACTTCAAAGATGAAAGCTAACTGAAGATCAATAGAAAAGAACAACTAACTAATGAACTACAAATACTTACTAAGTGGGCCCCCTTAGCAAGCATCTACTGATTATGCAGGTACTGAACTCAGAACTTCATTAAACTTTATTCATGAAAACAGAATAGTATACATTGCTTTGTCAATACAGAGACTAACAACAAACTCTGTCTCTTGTCAAACAGATTCTGTTTTTCATTATCATACTGACTCTTACATGATATCAGCTATCTTCCTATCACTATGCTTCTATCTTACTCTAACTATCATCTCCTCCCTCACTCGCGCAGGAGGAGTACTTTATTTAAAATCAGGAGAGCAACTAACTAACTAACCCTATCAAAGAAAGATGTGGAAGTAAAGTGTATCCCAGAATCAAGGAACAAACTTCATAAATGAATTCATGCATTCAACCTGATCCAGAGAGAATCTAGCGCTCCACTCTTTCCAGATTAACTGTCATTAAAAATATTTCCCAACGGTTTTGGTCAAAGAGTCTTCGCCAGAGCTTCCTCGAAGTCATGCAGGAAATGGACTTTACTGCAAGGCCAAGATCGGTTGCGCTTGACTTTATCATTCTTCAACAACCTGCGAAGCAAAAGGTAACATATGCAAAAGAAAAGGCGTATGGAACATACACAATATCCATTCATTAATCACACATTTAAATCTACTTCATCATTCAAAAACTATATGCGATATACCAGTCATTTAGGGAGTCAACAGAGTAATAAATGTAATGAAGTCAACGTAATAAGCTGCAGGAATATGCAAATGTTTTGCTACAGGATATCCCCATAAAAGGTTTCAACAGAGTTTAAACAGCCACAAAATAACAAAAGTAAAGACATTAAAAGTTCATCACAATATCCAAACTATGAGCATATTTTGGGTTCATCACTGCCCCCTACTTAGCCTAATGCTGGTCCTCCAGCATTAACTTTCCTGGTGGTTTCTCTGAAGTCAGTGGTTGCTACATGACTCTGAAATGGATTTCCAAACCTATAATAAGATCCTCTGAAATCCTGGCACCTTTCATACCTACGGTCCTCGAAATCATCATTAATATTTGTAGCCTAATAAGGATAAATGGGCCACATTACCATAGGAGGTCTGAATGTCAATGGCAACCACAGTTCAAATCTCTTTTGAAGTCCCAACTGTATATATCTGCTTGATCATTTGAGAGCTGCTATGAAATTTAGGGGACTATGAGGTTCTTATCTTCTTAGTCCAACAATTAATCTTTCCCATCTTTTCTCACTTCTGGTACATGCTAGTCTCCAGAATGAATATGACTGTTCTTGAAATTCATCATATACCTGTTTCCCGATATCAAATATCTTCTCTCTGGCTGTAATATTATTAATGCCATATGTCAGAACAAACCAGTCTTTCAACATTGCATGGGGCTTTGAACTTTGAGAGCGTAATGGAATAGACTCAGTTTTCTCAACTTCTTCATATGTTTCCCATTGCTTGCCATAATTTGCTTCATTTGCTTCCCATGACATAAATGATCTCAAATGGATATCACCAATATACAGCAGAGGATTCCATTCTGTTTCAAATGGAATTAAAAATCCATGTAAATAAAATTCACACAGAGAATTTCTTAACCAATTAGGGGTTGCCTGGTATGCTTCATAAAATTCTTTAGCGGTGTGAAGTATAGGATTTTGATTTCTGAAAATTGTCATTAATTGGAACCATAAGAACTGTTCCTTAAGGCACATAGAATAAACTCTGTGTGGTGGTATGCATTCCATAATCTGACCAGTTACTTTTAACATTTCATCCATTTTTGCTTTTAACTCAACAATTTCCTGTTTCTGACTTTCAATTTCCTTTTTTAGTTTCTTCCTTTCTACCTCCCATAGACTTTGTTGCATGTCAATCTGGGCTATGTGTTAGAAAGTTAGAGTTTGCAATGTAACTATTTCCTAGTTAGCTTTGACATATTCTAGAAACTCAATCAAAAATGTTTTCTTATAAACAACAATGGCTTTACAAGTTGCAGGCTGAAATGTAGCTTCACTAGGCACATTCAATTGTTTAGTCAGTTCCTGCTCTTGCTGCAAGATAAATTCTTGTTGCTACAGTGGAGAAGACTGTGCTTCCTCTGAAAACTACATAGCAGCAGTAGCCAAGTCATCAGATTTGGTAACCCTTGCTCATTATGCTCCATTTCCTTTGTCTCAACTTGTTCCTCTTCAAGAACGAATGAAATTTGTGCAACATTTTCAGACACATTCTTAGAAACATCAAATTCAGACTCTACAGACCTTTCTAAAATTACAATAACCTCTGGTTGAGGTGAAGCAGGGGAGGTCTTAGATTGTTTCCTTGTGGAAACTCTTCTTGACATTGGTGCAGTTGTAGGAGGTGTTCTAGTAGCATTCCTCTTTCTGGTCTGCTTAGAGGGTTCTGCCCTACCAGAGGATGATGGTGAACTGGTGTTAACAGCAGGTGTTGTTGTAGGAGAGACGGTTGCAGGGGAAGGTGTTGTAGGAGAAGAGCATTACCTTTTCTGAGAATGAGGGTCAGACTCTGGGGTTTGTTCAGTCCTAGACGACTCACCTACCTTTGTTTTTCCTTTCTCTCTCCTAGTGGCAGACCTAGTTTGTATCCGAACAGAGGATTCCGATGGGGGAGCTGCAGGACCAGGTGCAGGACCAGGTGCTACAGGAGCAAATGACCCTTGCCCTGTTCTACTGGTAGATGCAATTTCTTTCTTCTTTTTCTAAGGCCGTGGGGTAAGTACCCTAGGAGGTTGTGGAATTTGCAAGCTCTTTTGGGCAACAAATTGTTGCCAGGAAAGAGGTGAGACATCTCTCAAAGAGCGCTCAATCAGTAATTTGATAAGGCCATGGTGAGCAACAGAGTTATCTTTCCCTTGTTGGGTTTCATGGGCACTTTGTTCTAAAAATTTTCACAGAAAATTTGAAACATTTACAACTAACCCATGCCTCATATAACTTAATAATTTGAAATGATAAAAATGCAGGTAGGAGCAATGGCCTTCATAGGTTAAATACCTGATTATGTAAGTGGCGTATTCTGAATAAGGAGGAGGCAACGATGCTCGCTTGCATCCCTACTTGGAGAATTCCAAAGGTCCATCAGTGGGCATTGAAAACTCAGCCCTTGTAGCGACAGCATCTGAAGAAAATTTTTCTCTAACAGTTGAAAGCTCAGTTACTTCAGCAATTTTGTCTTCAGTTGCAACAACCATTAGACCCCATACAATAGTTTCCCCTTCAGAAAGGGTTCTAAAAAATTCTCTAGCAACCTCTTCATCAAAATCATTTAAACTCAAGAAATAGTTTAACCATCCACAGAGGCTGAATGCGTGGACCATTTGAGGATTTTGCAATAATAATTCATGAGCTATAGGCTCATGTTGCTCCAGCTAACCACCCATACTCACAATTTTCCCTTAGCTGAACTCAATTCCCTGCTGAAAATTCAAAATTCTCTGTTTCCCTTTCTGTTCTGGTTTTTTTCTTCTGTCGTGTCATCACATTTCCTTCTTTTCCAAAAATGAACTTTTTGAACAAGCAGTCTTAATCATAATTTACAAGAAAAACATCCAATAAAGAAGGACATGTGATCACATTTGGAAAGTACCAGAAAAGTATTAAAGAAAGGTTATTTGCGCAGTTATGGTAGTGGTGAAAAGACAGGTTTTAAAAGGTGGATTACCCCTCCTCCTACTTAGAGTATGACATGTGTCCTCACATGTACGAAGAATAGGCGAAGATCAAGTAATAGTGACTGGTACTGTCATAGCAGTAAATGAATAGAATAAAATAAATCAAATATGCGATAACAAAAGATATGGTGTACCTTTGATAATTGCATGTACGTGTGAAGAAAGATGATGGCGTCTCCATGAGTTGACAGTTGGAAATGATATCTTAATTAAAGGTGATGTGGATGGATGAGGTGGATGGGTGACATGGGCAGACAAGATGAATGGATGGAATGGATGGATGGGATGGAAGTTAAAGAAGTGATATGGGGTGATAAATGAGAATGGAGAAAAAGTGGTTTCATTTTAAAAAGAAAATATTTTATTATGGGCATGCTTTTTCAAAATTACGGTGAAGTTGCAGGAGAAGGGCTAAAGCCTTTGGTTGTAGGAAGAGTAGTGGGAGGAACTTGAAGAAACTGTTGCATGAATTCTTCCTTTGAGATTGGTTTATGGTACAACCGGAGTCGGTGGCCATTAACTAGCAATTTGATGTGGACTGGATCAATTGTCACCAGCTATACAGCTCCATTGTCGAACACATTCTCAATTTCATAGGGGCCAAGCTAGCATGTTGTTAGCTTACCTTGGTTCTCTTGATATCTGGAATCATATAACAGAGCCCAATCACCAGCAGAAAATTTCCTGGTTTTGATGTGTTGATCATGCCATTTCTTCCTTTGATGTTGGATTGCTTCTATGTGCTGTAGGGTGGCTTTTCTTATTTCGTCCAAAGCATTTAGCTATGGAGACGGTCTTTTGTGCTTCAAATATTTCCATATTGAGCTGAAGAGTTGTCCTCAAAGTTTTGTGTTTGAATTCTTTGGGCAACATGGTTGTTTTCCCATATAGCAGCTCAAAAGGTGTAAACCCAATTGTTGTCTTCCATGTAGTTCTGTAAGCCCAAACAACTTTAGGAAGTCTATTGCTCCAATCTTTTTTATGGATCTGCACTGTCTTTGTTATGATCACCTCAATTTCTCTATTTGTTACCTCCGCCTGACCATTGGCTTGAGGGTGATAGGGGTTGGATTTCCTATGTTTGATTTTATAGTCATTCATTAGTGCAGTAATCAGATTTGATGTGAATTGAGCTCCATGATCAGTTACAAGCTCTCTAGGAACTCCAAATCTAGTGAAAATTTGTTCATATAGAAATTCAACAATCTTGTTATTTCGAGCGTGAGTCATAGCTTTTACTTCAACCCATTTTGTTATATAGTCCATACAAACTAGAATGTATGATTTGCCATTTGATGGTGGATCAATTGTTCCCACAAAATTCATTCCTCATTTATCAAAAGGGGTGACTATTACCTGCAGATATAGTGGAATTTCATCTGACTTGGTTGGTCTTTCCATACACTGGCATCTGTCATATTTCCTTGTATAGGCCAAAACATCCTTGTATAACGTTGGCCAATAGTACCCTGTTGTAAGAATTTTCATTGATGTTCTTTTTGCTACAAAATGTCCCCTACATGGTTCATCATCGCAAGCATGCAAAATATCATAAGTCTCATCTTCTCTTACACATCTTCGCATTACTTGATCAGGTCCAGTATAAAACAGACAATTTGTAATCCATGAAAAATTAAAACTTTTCTCTTTTAACAATTTCTTTTCTTTTGGAGAAAAGTGGGCTGGTATTCTGTTTGCTGCTAAATAATTAGCAATGTCTGCATACCATGGTGTATGTGCAGCAATGGAAAACAAGTATTCATCTAGAAACCTATCATTAATGACCTCGTGTTCAACAGGTGCAACTGATTGAAGTTTTGATAAAAAGTTAGCTACAACATTAGTTCTTCCTGGTTTGTCAATTATTGTAATGTTAAATTCTTATAACAACAAGAGCCATCTTGCCAATCTACTAGAGATGGTAGGTTTGTTCATCAGATACTTGATTGTTGCATGGTCTGTATGGATGAATATCTGATAACCTGTGACATAATGCCTAAAATTATTCAAAGCATACACTACTGCGAGCAATTCCTTTTCTGTAACAGTATAGTTGAGCTCAGGACCTTTAAGTTTCTTGCTGATAAAGTAGATAGTATGCTCAATTGAATTTTTTTTTTGACTTAAAACTGCTCCTATACCAAAATCAGAGGCATCAACATGTATATGAAAAGGTAAGTTCCATTTTGGACCTTAAAGAATAGGGGCTTTAGTAAGCAAGTCCTTTAGTTGCAGGAAAGATTTTTCACAAGTTTCTGTCCACTCGAATTGAGAATCCTTTGTTAACAAGGCATAAAGTGGGCTGACAATTTTACTGAAATCTTTTATAAACCTTCTATAATACCCTGCATGGCCAAGGAAACTTCAGACATATTTTTGTTTTACAGGAGTTTGTAAATTCAGAATAACTTCAATTTTGGCAGGGTCGACCTAAATTTCATTCTTTGAAATATGATGACCTAGAACAATACCTTCTTCCATCATTAGAAAACACTTTTCACTATTTAGAGACAAATTTTTCTCTCTACACTTTTTCAATACCTTTTCTAAATTCACCAGTGCTTCTTCAAATGTGACTCCATAAGTAGTAAAATCATCCATATAAATCTCCACACAGTCATGAGATATATTAGCAAAGATACTAATTACTGCTCTCTAAAATGTTGTTGGCACATTGCATAGACCAAAAGGCAAGACCGAATAAGAAAATGTTCCCCATGGACAGATAAAAGTGGTCTTATCTTGATCTTCAAGGTCAATTTTTATCTGATTGTACCCACTGTAACCATCTAAAAAAGAAAAATATCTTTTGCCAGATAGTGAGTCCAGTACTTGGTCTACAAAAGGTAATGGAAAGTGATCTTTTTTAGTGGCATTATTCAACTCTCTGTAATCAACACACTCTCTCCATTTTCCACCTTTCTTGGGGACAATAACTAATGGAGAAACCCATTGACTGTTAGAGATTGGATAAATAAAACCAACATCAAGCAACTTTTGAAACTCACTTTTAACTATTTCTCTAAGTGTTGGATTTACTCTTCTTTGAGGTTGTCTAACTGGTAAACAATCTTCTTTGATGTAGATCCTGTGAGTACAAACTCGAGGATCTATCCCTTGCATGCCCCCATATTCCCATGCAAAAACTTTATGCTCTTCTTGTAGCATTTTTAATAAGATAGCCTATTGAGATTGTGACAACTTGCTATTGATATTCAAACAGTGACCTGGAAACAATTCTATCTACTTAGTGAGATTACTCATAGAATCTACAGGTGATGTTTGTATCTCTTGTGGAAGCATGTTATGAAAAATCGCTGGAAGTTTAGGTAGTGAACTCTCAGAATTTGGTTGCTGCAGGAAACATTGAAGATGACTACCATTTGGATCAAATGAACTACCTGTATCAGAGTAAAACTGTAGAATTTGAAAAAACAAGGCATCCTCACTCTGAAGTTGTGAGAATGGGTCATTTTGAAGCATCATTAATTGAGCCAATGAATTGGCTTCTTTAGTTTCTTCCCCCACATCTGGCCAAACAGGTTGGGACAAATCTGGTTGAGGTCTAGCAGGTGGATACAAAGCCAATTTTTTTGTGGACTGTCCATCAGAAATGGTCATATCTCTAGAACGACATCCTATAAAAGCATCAGCAGTGGCTAACCATGGTCTTCCAAGGATAATTGAATACCCTCCTAAAGTTTCCTTAACTGATAATATTGTGAAATCAGTAGGATACTCTCAAGATTCAAGAGTGACAATTACATCTTTCACCATCCCATCAGGTTTAACTGTGGAGCTATCTGCAAGCTGTAGAATGGTGGGTGTAGACCTAATGTTTGAAATGTTCAAGGAGTCCATAGTATGCTTTGTCATGACATTAATGGCAGCACCTAAATCAATTAAAACATTTTTTACAACTTGGCCATTTATATGTATCTGTACTATAGGACTTCTAGAGTCAATATACTTTGGGATGACTACATTTCCCAACATTATATCAGCCAATTTCCGTAAGACATGAATTGTTTGAGGATCCTTTTTCTTTCGTCTAGGCTTCTTCAAACAGGCCTCTTTAATAACTTTTCCAAAAATGGGAATATCTTTAATAGCCTGAAATAAGAGGATTTGAATTTGTACATTTTTGAGCTGATCCAGAATGTCAAAAGTGGGTTCTTCTATGGATTTAAATGTAGTACTTTGCAACCTCTGAGGAAAAGGTGGGTTCTCTTAACTTTGTGAAACAGGCTCCTTAGAAACCGTATCAGTTATGGGCATATGCTCAGTAGAAATAGTGGGTGCAGTAGATTCTTCAAGGGGAGAATTTGGTATTTTAGTAATTAGAGGCAGTTTTGGAGCAGGTAGAGTGGTTCTAGACCTCAAATGAATATCATTTATGTTTAAGGCATAAGCTTGATATTGGTTGGCTTTGGCAAGATACGCAGGCTTCTATGTCTGCTGCTGTTGCTTATTATTGGGATTTGGCAACGGCTGGGCAGGCATAGGCGTTTGTTTTGGAGGTCCAGTATTTGTGGCAGTTGCTGCAGGAGATGGCATGAGGGCCTGTGGTTGTGGCTATGGAAGCTGTA
This sequence comes from Sequoia sempervirens, assembly GCA_007258455.2. Lineage (NCBI taxonomy): Eukaryota > Viridiplantae > Streptophyta > Pinopsida > Cupressales > Cupressaceae > Sequoia > Sequoia sempervirens. The sequence continues at coordinate 240,025,477 of VDFB02379711.1, forward strand.
GGAATCCAGGAGACGGGTTTTGCCATTGTTGAGGGCCTCTCCATTGAGGATTTTTCTACCAATTTCCTGAAGGTGGGGTCCATTGTCTTTGTGGCTACTGCTAACCTCCTTGAGGAGATTGCCATTGTGGGGTCTGATAATTAGGCCAACTTGGTTGAGGTGGATTCCAGGGTGGTGGTGGTCCATATGCATATTTCCATTGGTTATTATAGCTAGAATAAGGATTACCAAAAGTTAAAGAATCTTGAGACATACCTTGTCTTTGGGCCCATGGTCTCCTTTGTGCAACAAAGAACACTTGATCATCATCACCTTCTATTGGCTTGAAGTCAGTAGGTAGTTGCCTAGCTTCCAAATTAGCCACCATCTTGCATCTGCAGTCACATTTCTTTTGTTTGCAGTATGGACAGAACTCGGCCAAAACTGCCTTAGCTTCCTCATGTTTCTTCCGAGCTTGCATAGTGTCCAGTTGTGTAGCCATATTATTAATGATGTCCTGCTTGAAGTGAGATAGAAAATTTGTTATCTCCATCCGAGAAACTCCACCAGAAAAAGACTTCTCCACTGTAACATGATGACCTCGACTTTTCTTAACTATTGCTCGAGAGTAGTTAAGACATATTTTCTTTATATCATCCCAAGGCAGTTGAGTTATATCACCTCCTCCCATTAGGTCCAGGGCGTCTATATAGGCATCATTGATTCCCCTTAGAAAGAGTAGTTTCTTAGAGTCCTCATTGAGATTATGGTTTGAGTTCCTCTTTAGTGAAAACAAAAATCTGAAAATATAATCTTCTAGACTTTCATCCTCCTTCTGCTAAATTCGGAATATGTCATCACCTTTGCTGACACTCTTACAATATTCCTTATACTTGTCAAGGAATTTTATCTACATGGCTGCCCAACTATGTACAACACCTCTTCCCAGACTCATGAACCATCTGAGAGCTCCCTCCTTCAAGGTGGAAGGAAATAACTTCAATTTATGAACATCTGTATTGTAGTCATAACTGTGACAGACGACATCAAATTCAAACAGAAAAGTTTCTGGGTCCTCCATAACCAGGCCATAAAACTTTGGAAGCAAGGAAAAGGGAATGTTTTTAAGATTGTCAGTATCTCTCTGGGGAACAATGGGAAACTCAAATGCAGGAGGTTGATTATTAGGTGGATTATTTGACATGTTTACTTGCTAGAATAATAGAGAGAAGGGATTTTCCTCAGGTTCATTGTTAGCTGGGTCAAATGGTAGTTCAACAAATAGGTTTTCAGGGAGGAACCTTCCCAGTGCATCTCTTCTTCTTCTATGCATGCAATACGATGAATGGTGGTTTGAAAGATTTTGAAATTTTTTGACTAACAAACTAAACTAATGCTAAAAATGACTTTTGACAAATTCTTAGCTAGACGCCATCCCCGACAACGGTGCCAAAAATGGTCGCGCCCATAAAAGGATATGAAAATCATGGTAAGACCTTTGCTTGGAATTGGACATTCCATAGGTGACTAATATCTCTCTATGGACGTTCATTTACTTGTCAAACCAGGGGACGTATACTTTAAATGGCACAACATAATATATACACTAAGAACTAGTTTCAGTCAAAACTTAGCTGAAATAAACACTTGGAAGGAATTCTATCTATGCTACAGGAAGGTAATGCAAAGTTATTTAACTCAACTATAATTTGATTAAAACAGAAACCATAACAGCAAAGACTGAAACACAAACTATGAACTGGCCTTATGCTGCAGAAACAGGCATAGGGATGGATTCTCTATGCTGCAGGAGCAATACAAGACTGAATTTGTATGAAAACTTCAAAGATGAAAGCTAACTGAAGATCAACAGAAAAGAACAACTAACTAACTAACTACAGATACTTACTAAGTGGGCCCCCTTAGCAAGCATCTACTGATTACGCAGGTGTTTAACTTAGAACTTCATTAAAATTTATTCATGAAAACATAATAGTATACATTGCTTTGTCGATATAGAGACTAGCAACAAACTCTGTCTCTTGTCAAACAGATTCTACTTTTCATTATCATACTAACTCTTACATGATATCATCTATCTTCCTATCACTATGCTTCTATCTTACTCTAACTATCATCTCCTCCCTCACTCGCGCAGGAGTACTTTATTTAAAATCAAGAGAGCAACTAATTAACTAACCCTATCAAAGAAAAATGTGGAAGTAAAGTGTATCCCAGAATCGAGGAACAAACTTCATAAATGAATTCATGCATTCAACCTGATCTAGAGAGAATCTAGCGCTCCACTCTTTCCAGATTGACTGTCATTAAAAATATTTCCCAACAGTTTCGGTCAAAGAGTCTTCGTCGGAGCTTCCTCGAAGTCGTGCAGGAAATGGACTTTACTGCAAGGCCAAGATCGGCTACGCTTGACTCGACCATTCTTCAACAACCTATGAAACAAAAGGTAACAGATGCGAAAGAAAAGGCATATGGCACATACACAATATCCATTCATTAATCACACATTTAAATCTATTTCATCATTCAAAAACTGTATGCGATATACTAGTCAGTTAGGGAGTCAACAGGGTAATAAATGTAATGAAGTCAACGCAATAAGCTACAAGAATATGCAAATATTTTGCTACAGGATATCCCCATAAAATGTTTCAACAGAGTTTAAACAGTCACAAAATAACAAAAGTAAAGGCATTAAAAGTTCATCACAATATCCAAACTATGAGCATATTTTTGGCTCATCACTAACCACCTCGTGGACCAAAACTTGCTATAGGTGCACTACCTATCTAGGCACCTATATGTCCACCCAATGCTAAAACTAGATTCTCTTTCGCAATGTACACTTTCTCAACTACAACTTCCATAGTCTTCAATTCAAAGACTCTAACTGCTCCACTAATGCAGGTGTTTAAACCCTTGATAAAATGTTGTACCAGCATCACCTCATCATCTCCTATTCTTGCATATTGTTTGAGTTCATAAAATTTGCGCTCATATTGCTCAACAAATAGAGTCATCTGACGCAAATCATGAAACTCATCAGCTCATCGTTGCCTCCAATGTTCATACAAAAATCATGCTCTAAACCTTTCTAAGAACATCTCCTAAGAAATTGACCCAATCTCTAAATGGAGCTTCTACTCCTCCAAACGCCACCAAGTAGAGGCAAAACCTCTTAGATGCATGATGGCACACTTAGCTCAGGTATTGCTACCTTATGGGTGCATAGGAAAACATCTACCCAAGTCTAATAACCAGATCTATGCCTCTAGACCACCTCATGTGCCATCAAATGTAGGAGGGAGTGCCCTCAACAAATCCCTCATATGTCTTGCAACTATGGCATCCTGCTCTGCAATGCTAACAATCCTCCTGGGAGATCTATCACATTCCTTAACCACTTCTTGATCAACTTCCTACCTCGGACCAAGTCTGGCAAGTACCTCCTCTAGTAGGGGATGCAACTAAGCTTCCTCAACCTCTGGCTGAATCAGAATTCGTTCCTCACTTGTCTGTTCCAACTAAGGACTCAATTGTTTTGCATGTTCGCTCTCGTGGGAGCTCTGAGGGGGAGTAACCTGAGGGTTCGACCCACGGCCTCCACCTCGACCTCTACCACAACCTCTAGTATGAAGCTTAGGCATGATCCTACACAAAAATAAAAGAAACAAGTCTTAGATACAAAACAAACAAGGCTAACAAGAATATGATACTATGTAGTCTAACAACTAGGTCAACCTAATTGGCTCACAATTACCCAGAGCATCCAGTGTTAGAACCTTTTCTCTGATACCAGTCTATAATGCCCCGTCTTGTAACCTAAAGAATGTTGCATTGACAACAAAAGTGTAATAATTTTTTTTAAAGTGTAAACATTAACTTTACTAATTGCAAACATTCCCTAAGTAACGCGACGACACACTACATGAAAATCCTATAGATGACAATAGTATTTAACATTGCATGTATTTAATTCACATAAACTTAAGAGCATACATCGAATAACATTTAAATTACATCAATGGAGGTATAATGTACATAAAAGATTCTTTCTTACATGGCATTTGAAATAACATTACAATACTCATTTTCCAAATGAGGTAGGTCATATAAATGTACGATTACATATTACAAAAGTTTCTCCTTGACTACAATTCAGGAGTGATACATAAATAAAATTTCCACTGATACAAATAAGAAAGTACATTTATCCACATATGAGCTCTCCATCCAATAAGTACTCATTACCACGAACAAGAACTACGAACCCAATGGAGTAAGGTGCACATTCCACCCAACCATGTGGTACCCATAGGTCCACCCCTCTGTGCTAGGAGATAGTAAAAAGGTTCCCTAGACATAACCTACAAACCCTAGACACAAGTAAAACTTTAGACAAACTATGTATAAACAAACTTAACTTATTGGTTACATTGCTTCCAAAATAGAATGATCAAATACACTAAGTTCACAAGGATACAGTTATTATAGGTGGAGTTTCATCACAATGTTGCATAGGCTACCTAGGTGTTTCTTCCTAGGTTTCGGCCCCCACTTGGGTTACCATGGTAACCTCTTACAAAACCCTGCCTCACATGCAATCTATTGCGGAATCGAATATCTTCTAAAATAACAAGATATTGATTTTTCCATTCTAGGCCTTCTCAACTCATTCTCAAGTCTGTACTAGCCGTTGAGTCCATAAGTGAGGCTTATTAATCTACCTAAAGGTTTTAAACTAACTAATGTGTTGATTTAGTTTTCACTGAGTTACTAACTCTACATGAGTTATCCTGCCACCACTTTGTGTGCCACCCCTCACAAAAAGCCACTCCCCTAAAAATAACACAAGGAATCTAAGTTCACTAACTAAGGTAGGCAACGTGCACGTAAATCAACATATAATACCAAAGATATCACAACAAACATCACATCTTGTTTATAGAACCAAGGGTCTATAAACCATACAAAATAATGTGCACAACCCTAGTTTGTTCAAAATATGAAACCATCATATAAATTAACTCCCTTTCAAGAAATTACATATGGAAGACTTGAAATCTCATATAACCCCAATTTGCCCAATAAAAGAGAAAACCACTTAAAGTAAATTAGGCATAATAAGAATCTAGTGTTTGGATTTACTAAATCCAATCAAGTCAATAAGAAATAGCAAGAAAATAAAACAACTTGATTATAATTCTTTTCCCAAACAATAAAAGAAATTGTAACAATTAATCTAATTCAGACTTTCTCAATTTCACTTCAAATTTAAATACCAAGCTTTCTCTTTCAAGCTTACGGTTTTTAAAAATAATTGATCTCCTACTTTACATGCATTTTAATTCGAAGAAAATCTTATTTTAATACTAAATTATTTTCCTAATAACTATATAAGTATATATACATACATATAAATATATACATATAGATATACACAAATTAATGTATATATATATATAATTAAAATCTAAAATCTGAAACCATTTTAATACAGGAAATTGAAATTAATAGAGGACACATATAAATTCATGTTTTGTTTTTAAAACTAATCTTATTCGAATATATTTTAGGGCACCCACAGTTAAATCACAATCATCATATCCTTTCATGGGCGCTGACCTGTGAGGGTGGGGCGGCCCTGGGCTGCTCCCACCACCGCCTCCCTTAGGGGTGACGGCTGTAGTAGCCACAAACCTTTGGGGCGACAACTGTGGGCACAACCATAGCCCACTGCCTTCCTAATTCTTATGGAACAAATCAAATTTAAAACCCTATAATTTTATGAGTATAAAATTCTTGCGAATTTCTTAAAATTAGCATATGGAAATTTATGAATTTGACAGTACGATTTTTACCAAATAAAACATTATATGTATATTTATATATGTATTTGTATATACACAATTTGTATACATACATATATATATATATATATATATATATATATATATATATATATATATATATATATATATATATATATATAATTTATCAAAAGAAATATTATATTTAGGCAATCATTTTGAATAGGGTTTTCTATAGGAAATTGAGAAACTAATCATTCTACACAATGTTTCCTCAAAGAATTTTCAATTTCAATCACATAGAATTTCCAACTCAAATTGTCAAAATCTTGTAAGTTCTTCCCAAAGGCTTCTTTTCCTTAAATATCACAGAGAACTTATTTTATAAATCTATAGAGAATACTTCTGTTTTCTTTTGAATCTTTTCTACAGTTTTCTTTGATTTCACTATAAAATTTTGTTTTCTTGAAATTCTCACAGAAAGACAACAAATTTCTACAGAATAATTTACCGAGAAAAAAAAAGATTTAATAAAAAAATTCTTCTATAGGCAATCTTTTATTTAACAAATTTTAACAAATCTTCTACAAAAGAAATTATTTTTATAGGTAATCTTTTCAAAAGAAAATAAATTAAATAAATAGGAAAAAAAAACCTGTATTCATGTAGCTTGAAGAATTTGACTGTTGAAGAGAAGCTTTGCCTATTGTGTGCAACTTCCAAAACCTTTTCAAATCACCACTTTCCAGAAGAATGCAAATAGTGAACCAAAATCTATCTGATAACCTCTTCCAGAAATTTAATTAAAAAACCCAATAAAATCAAAATAATTTTTCCAACAGTTCACTGTTTTTTTTCATTTCATGTGAAGTGTTTTCTTGTTTTCCCCAAATCTCATAATATCTTCTCCGAGAGAATCCTCAATAAGAAATTTGCAATAAATTCAACTAACACACATGACAAAGAAGAAAAATATCTTCTAACAAACTCATGGATCTTTCTTTCCTCAATTACCAAGAATTCAATTTATTTTAAAGAATTAAAAATTCAACAACTAATTTCATTTCAACACATTTAAAATTCAATTTCCCACAAAGCATTAAAAGAATATTTAATATATTCACTCAATAAAAATAAATTTAATTAATTAATTTATTTATTTAATAAAATAATTTTAATCACAATGATTAAATCATTTAACCAAATAAACTAATTAAATTAATTAAATAAAATATAAGGCTTTTATCTAAAATATCCAAAATTAATTTAAATATGCATTAAATTAAAAGAACATTAATCTACCATTAAATTCACAAAATTAACCTTTCATAACAAATAATCAAAACAAACCAGACAAGACAACTAAAAATGCCAGACCTAAACTAACGACATACTGTGACTAGATTTGAGACTAGACTAGGAAAAACCTTGTTACTACCTCCAAATCAACATTACCATTGAGTCTTGACACGCTCAGACCTGTGAAATCGGGTGGAGTCGGTGTCATGTACCTGCAATCCTGCGATCAAATAAATAGCATACATATATATATATTCCATGATTAAAAATACACCATGAGGAGAAAATCAAAGAAATAACAGGACACTCACAAGCGAGTGATGCAACTCTGTTCTCCTCACCAATACAATATCACATCAGAGTAACAAGAAAAATAACAATTAATCTACCATAAACATATATAGTAGTAACATCTGAAGTAAACATTCATTATAACATAAAGCATGTCAGAAATAATTACCACCATACAAAGTATCATCATATCCCAAAATAAATCCACCATCACTCTAATGTCAGTGATCAAAACATCAAAACAAAGTACTAGGGTCTATCAATGTGAAAACATGCTAACAGAAAACATAAGCAAAATGGAGGGGTACTACATTGTGGGTTTGTGTTTATGGTTTCCATTATCTATGTATGTTTGTAGGCTTGGAGAAAGAAGGAAAACTAGAGAAAGCTGGCGGAAAGAGGTCTGTTTGAAACAACCGGGAAGAGGTGCCTATACAAAAAACTGTTTGCCATATTGTTTTATTAGATTTTCCATAAGGTATTGTTGATTGCTTCTAATTTTGATAAGGGGTTGCTGTGAAAAGACTATATTGTTTGTGAAAGTGAGTATTGTTTGGTTTAAGGTTTATGTTTTTTGTTTATGGTTTTGCATGGGTTCCTATCTGTCATTTTTTGTGTTTTGTGGGTTTCTTCATCTGGGTTAGTCTTTAAACCAATAGTGTTTGGTTTATGGCTTCCATTTTGTGATTATGGTTGCAATGGAATAAAATAGTCAATTCTATCTGCTTTGTGTTAGCTTCCATTGGGCATTGTCCATTATATTTGCGTTGCTTAAACTATATTATTTCATTTTGGAGAAGGTGTTGTTGAAAATGTTGTATTGTTTCAATTTTTGAGGAGGTTGTGTTGAGAAAGGAGTGTTTTTTGTATGGGTTTGTTACTGTCAATTTTCATAGGGTTTGTGCTTATTGTTTTCATTTTGTGTGTATGTTTGCAATGGAATAAAATTGTAGAGGTTATGAAGTTTTTGTCGATTGTTATTGTATATGTTGGGCTATATTGTAGCTTTCTGCATGTGGGTGGTTGTTGAAAGTAATGTTGTTTGATTTATGGCTTTCATTTTCTAGTTATGGTTGGAACAAAATAAAATGATTAATAATGTTGATTCTATGTTTGGCTACATTAGGTATTATTGATTATTGTTCTATGCATTAGGCTATATTGGGTATATTTTAATATCAATATATATATGTAAGATTAAAATTGTTATGGTTATGGCATTTTGGTTGATTCTTATTGTATAGCTCAAGCTATATAGTGGCTTTCTACATGTGGGTGGCTGTTGAAAGTAATGTTTTATGATTTATGGCTTTCATTTTCTAGTTATGGTTAGAACAGAATAAAATAATTAATGTTGTTGATTCTCTATTTGGTTACATTAGGTATTATTGATTACTGCTCTCTGGCTTAGGCTATATTGCATATATTTTAATATCAATATATAGGTAAGATTAAAATTGTTAAGGTTATGGAGTTTTGGTTGATTCGTATTGTATAGCGTGGGCTATATTATTGCTTTCTGCATTTGGGTGGTTGTTGAAACCAATGTTGTTTGATTTATGACTTTTGTTTTTTAGTTATGGTTGGAATAGAATAAAATAATTAATGTTGTTGATTCTATGTTTGGTTACATTAGGTAATATTGATTATTGTTCATATATATATTTGTGGGTCTCTCTTTATGGCTTGCATTTAGTGGATATGTTGGCAACAGGGAAAAATCTTTGACCTTATCCAGTTTTTGTCGATTGTAACTCTCTTGATTTTCCATTAGGTATTGTTGATTGTTTAAAATATCTTGTTTGATTTATGGTTTGGATTTTTTGTATATGGTTTTGGACGGATTTGGTACTATTATTTTTTCTAATTTATGGCTTCCGCTTTGTGGCTATGGTTGCAATGGAATAAAATAGTCAATCCTATGCGCTTTGTGTTAGCTTCCATTGCGTAAGGTCGATTATAGTTCTATTTCTTAAGCTATATTGTTTTATTTTGGAGAAGGTGTTGTTGAAAAGGGTGTATTGTTTTAATTTTTGAGGAAGTTTTGTTAAAAAAGGAGTGTTTTTTCTATGGGTTTGTTACTATCAATTTTCAAAGGGTTTTTGTTTAATGTTTGCGTTTTGTGGGTATGTGTGCAACGTAATAAAATTGTTGAGATTATGGAGTGTTTGTCCATTGTTATTGTATACCTTAGGCTATATTGTGTCTTTCTACATGTGGGTGGCTATTGAAACCAATGTTGTTTGATTTATGGATTTCATTTTTTGGTTATGGTTGGAACATAATAAAATAAGTAATGTTGTTGATTCTATGTTTGGTTACATTAGGTATTATTGATTATTGTTCTTTGCCTTAGGCTATATTGGGTATATTTTTACATCAATATATATGTGTATATATATACGTATATATTTGTACATATATACATATATTTATATATATTTTAATTTTCTGTGGGTCTCTCTTTATGGCTTGCATTTAGTGGACATGTTAGCAATGGGGAAAAATTCTTGACCTTATGCAGTTTTTGTCAATTGTTACTGTCTAGCTCAACCTATATTGTCTATTTTTTGATCGGGTTATGTTCAAAAGGCTATACTGTTTCAATTTTCAATAAAAAGTTGTTTATAGAGAGAAAATTATTTGTTAAAACAAATTATGTTTCATTTATGGACCCATTATTTGGTTCAATTTTTGATGGGTTTCTCTTTAATGTTTGTGTTTTGTGGGCATGTTTGCAACATGATAAAATTATTGAGGCTGTGTAGTTTTTGTTGATTGTTATTGTATGGCTTCAAATATATTGTGGCTTTCTCCATCTGGGTCACTATTGAAACCAATGTTGTTTGATTTATGTCTTTTGTTTTCTGGTTATGCTTGGAATAGAATAAAATAATTGTTGTTGTTGATTCTATGTTGGGTTACATTAGGTATTATTAATTATTGTTCTCTGCCTTAGGCTATATTGGGTGTATTGTAATATTAATATATATATGTGTATATATATACGTATATATACATATATATGTGTATATATATACATATATTTATATATTTTTCAATTTCATACTGTTGATTATATTTATGTATATGGTTTGTCATTGTTACTTTGTGAGAATGTGTTGTTGAGAAGTCTATATTGTTTTAATTTTTTCATAGGGCTATGTTGAGAAATGAGTATACTTTAACTTGGGTTTGTTTCTGTGAATATTTGTGGGTTTTTGTTTATAGCGACCATTTTGTGGATATGTTTGGAACAGAATAAAACTGCTACTATTATGCACAATCGCCACTGGATAGGAACCATAGATCAAATAGAAATCGACATTAACCTATGAAAAGAACAAGCATATTAAGTAGTAGAAATGAATATTGTCTACATTTGATTTTAGATAGATACATATTGGCACCATTTGCAACCATCAACGCATGCAAAAAATGCAAGATAAGATCCAACCACCTTCACATAGATTCTATAGCCTATGAACACACTTGCACCTTCAGAGAAGCTTGTCATCCTCACTCATAGCTACCTTCAACAATAACATAGACCTAGAGAATAACACTGAACAATACATTTTTGATAACTGCATAGACATTTCTTCCACAAACAGATGTATGTTTAATACGTAGGCTGACTAGAATAGGGTGGCATTTGTTGAGTTGCGTGAATAGAGAAGGTTGCAAAAATTAAACGTTGGTTCGCATCAATATTAATTGTTGTATGCTTTGCCTGTACTAGGGATGGTTGTAATAACAACTATTGTTAAATGCCCCAAAAAACAAAACGAGTGTCTGAGAAATTTTCAATAAGGCATTGTTTGGTGTTGTTGTGTTGCTATAACTAATATTAGAGCCGTGAGAAATGAGGGTAAGCTTTTGTGAGGTTCCAGCTGGATTAGGCTTTGTGCAGCTTCTTCAAAGGTGGGTGGAGGTTATTTTTTGTTTTTTGCTTGGGCAGATGGTTGTAAATGCAAAAGAAAAGTGTCACCTATGTAAATATTTTTCTCATTTTTGTGTAGGGAAGTTGGTGAGAAGAGGTGTGTTTGAAGCAAGTGGGAAGAGGTGCTACAAGGTTTTTTTATTTTCCTTTGTGCATTTCTTTTTAACTTTGAAATGAATCTTGTTTGATTTATGGTTTCCATCTAGTCATTATGTTTGCAATCCAATGAAACAGTCATTGTTATGTAGTCTATGTTGAATGTTGTCTTCTATATTGTTAGCCATTGGTTTTAATGTGTGTACTTTGGTTTGAATCCCTGCAAGCCTTTTTTTTTTCTGAGCTCCCTGCCAAGCGAGGAAAAGGTGGAAAATGTCCTTCCCTTTAAAAAAATCTAGGCCAAAATTCCCACCAACCCCCCTATTTTAATCCTTGTGGTGGTTGCAGGAAGGGTGCCAAATGCAGTTGTTTCCTGCCTTGGAGATATTTTTTTTGTTCCCCTTTGTGTTGATAGAGAAGGTGACTAATGTGGCTTATGTTTTCTTCCATATGGCATTGTCATTGTCCCTTGTCTAGTGTTGTCTATGTTGTTTCATTTTTTAGTTTTGTAATCCTAGAAAAAATATTTGGATTGTCCCCTGAAAAGGTTTAAAAAGGTGTTGAACAGATGTATGTGGCAACTAATGTTGTTTGGTATGTTCAATAAAAATCCTATTGTTATAGGAATTCCTTTTCAAAAATGAAAGAAATAACAGATTTATTTCAAACTAAATAACTATCTTGTCAAAAACAATAAATTTGAATGCTTTGTCTCCCTTTTCAAATAATATCTTCGTTAATATATAATTATTATTAAAATAAGTTGTAGCGATGCTTCATATGGTGCTTGATTAGGATAACAAGGTGTTGAGAGGGAAAAAATTTCCCATCAAATCTTCAAATAAACACCTTAAGGGTAAATCAAGAGGACACACATATAGGTAGATATATAAATATTTATTTATGTAGAGACTACTATATCTAAATAGATGTGTATACCATATTTTTTCCTCAACATGCAACTAGCTTGATCATAATTATAAAGAGAACAAACATCCAGACTGAATTTTCCCTCATTTTCCTAAATGAGAATGCTAGGAATTCAAAACTTTTGTTGGCTCTAATATATTGCATAGCCCAAAGCAAGGAATTATTATAGGCAACAAAAGCATTTAATTCATAGCCTCCTTAGCTAGTCAACTGAGGGAAAATGTTGTGTGGATGTTTGGTCTCTTGAATGATGGCTAGTTTCAAGATTAGTTGTTATATGGTTTGTGTGTGCTTGCATTACTTGTGACCATAGCTATTGTTTATCCAATTGTATATAAAGTATGAGATGAAATATTGGTCTTGCTTTATACTGTACTTAATGTAGGTGCTAACGTGCATATAAATGAAACCATAAATGAAACAATATTGCTAATAGTCTACATACCAGAACCCACAAAATAGAATAAATCTTGATATCAAGATTCACCAAAAAAACACCAGATTCACTATTTTGGAACCATTCATAGAAAATGGAAGCCATAAATGAAACAATATAGCCAAAACTCGCCCACCTACCAAAACCCATGAAACCATATAGTCTTTTGAACAAAAATCGACACAATGAAACAATATTGGTTTCAAGAGCCAACCAGATGAAAAAATCTGCATAAACACACAAATTCGACACAAGAAATGTAGAAAACAAAAAAGATGCTTTTAGAAAACCCAAATTGTTTCAATTTTCAATCAGGTTTTCTTGTGGAAAAAATAGTATGTCTTCACATGGGCTTCACACACCAATGTTTTGGGTATGGGATTTTGTTTACTCCTTCAACTTTGTAGCCATTTCTACAAGGGAATTACATTGCTAACACTATTCAAGATTTACACACAGGGTGATCCCATAATAGTGGTTTACAATTTTTGGCCAAACTGGATACTCAAATAATTTTTTTTAACTAAATCTTTACTTTTGGGAACCTATAGCGGCTAAAGCGTGAGGAATTTGAAGATGATGCAAACTATAGTTTTGTGAATTTTTTTTTGTAGATTCTAAATATATTTTTTTCAAAAATTTTAGAATAAGATTGCACTTCTTTTTCCATCTCCCTCAAAAACTAATTTTTTTTAAAAACAACATTTTAAAAAAATGACGCTCACCATATAATGCATAACTTTTTTCCATGAAGGATAAAATTCTAATTCTTTCAAATTTAGATTTGTAACTCTGATATCTAGTGCTTCACTTGGTTAGATAGGGTTTTATTGAATATTTTTTCTTTAATCAAGTTTTGAAGTCAAACCAATTACAATTCAGACATAGCGCAATCGTATAACACAAAACTTTTTTTTTTTGTATCAAAATTCAATTATTATTTTTTTGTTGGATCAAGGACTTCAATATCTAGTGCACCGATATTTTTCAATTTTTAATAATCGCTATTTTTCCACATGTGTAGAACAAAGAGCTTGATTTTTGGTGAAAAACCTACATTCACAAGAAATAAAAAATAAATATAATAATCAAATTATTTTTTATTAAAATTATACTTTTTTGGAAGCTTATAATAAGGAATACATTCTTACAAAAAAAAAAAATTTAAATGAATTCATTTGATCTGCCAAATGGTAAGTCAAAAGTGGTTTTTTATCAGCATTTTGATAGGTGTAAAGGAGACTCCATTATAGGTATGGTTTAAAACTAGCATGGTTCTATCTAAGGGGGCTTGGTATAAGGTGGTTTGATCAAACCCTCTTCAATTTGAATCCTTTAAATGGAACATTTGAAGGCTTAAATCATTATATTTTCTAAAAATATGTGATTTCAGCAAAAATCAAGATCTCCCATAAATTGTAAACCACTATTGTGGCAGCGCCCCACACACACACACACACACACACACACATAGACAAAAATCTACATATATACACATATAGTTTGTTGAGAAATGAGTATACTTTAATTTTTGTTCCTCATTGAATCTTTGTTGGTTCCTCTCAATATATGTGTGTGTGTGTGTGTGTGTGTGTGTGTGTGTGTGTGTGTACGCCAATCATTACCACTACATGCACTTGTACCTTTGTACAGGCTTTCCCTCCATTGTTACAACCATTGTGCTTGGAAAATTAATGGACAAAAAAATGTGCTTAGCAAACCAATTAATAGAAATAACCTAGGCTAGTGAGCAACATACCAGAAAAGAAAATTGGAATATGTTAAGAATTTTATTCCGTTGCAACTATTGCTAGAAAATGGAGGTCATAGAAATAATTTGACAAACAAACTGACATTCACAGACCCATGCAAACCACTACCTTGTTATCCCATAAAAGGGTTGGAAAAAATTATCACAGGTGACACTTTCAGTTTACTTTTGCAAACATCATTGCCTACAAACACAAAAAATACCCTCTAACCATCTATATAGAAGTGCCTATTAAGTTTTCCTTATGAAACTTAGTATACAGTCCATCACTCTAGCAACTACTTTTCTGAGGCTAAAGAAATAACAACTAGGAATGTGTATTTAAAGCATGCTTGGCCCATTGTTGATAGATATCTTGAAGAACAAGCTAAACCTAGAGAATGAGACCCAACAATGTGTTATCAAAAATTGAAATAATATAGCTATAGGGAAATGCCCTTTCAAACATTGTTCAAGCATTTTTTTATCTTTATGACTACTTGAAAAGGCAACTACTACTTATACCTATTGTTGCTACACGGAAACCATACAACAATTAATGCTGATGCCATTTCATTGGCCTTCTCTATTGATGTAGTAAATTCTTTTAATATAAAGATCAAAACATAATTGACCAACTTCCTTTTGTGGCCACACTGACTAGAGGCCAGAAATGAGACAATATAGCATTCTCCTGACAACAACAGTGAACAGTGCCTTGTGCAAAACAATATCAATTGCATAAAATTTACTATTTTATTCCATTCCAACCATTGCCACAAAAATATTTCTTGCAATAGTGACCCATATGGACACCCTCAAAACACAAGAAACATGTAGTAACAAAGTGAATCAAGGCCTCCGCCATAAAATGTGAACAATTAATGAATCAATATTGTATATATATATATGTATATATGTATATGTATATGTATATGTATATGTATATCTATCTATCTATCTATATATATAATCATGAAGAATGCATTTTGTATAATAATATAAACTATATAATATTAAGTATTTGATTATGCATTGCAAAGAGTGGAATATAGCCAAAGGTAGCGAAGAAAAATTAGATTGCATTGTGGAGAAAAACACAGACTATTTTAATATATTGCAACCATTTACACATAACAAAAGCCATAAATGATACAATATTACATTTTGTTTTGTGTAGATTTGTATGTATTTCTAAGTAGATGTGAGCAATGCACATATGTACTCTTCCCAATGTTTATTGTTCTCTCAAAATAGTTATTTGTCTGAATCTTGACATGGCATACTTCATATTAATTGTTATATACAAAATTGAAGCCTTTTTCCTAATTGTTTCTTTTCCTTCATACTCTTGGTGTTTCTAGGGAAAAAAGAGGGATTTTGAAATTGAAACAGTGAACTTAGAATAATAAATTGTATGTTTTAAAGTATTATTTGAATCATTGAAACCCTTGTTATTATTAATCCTTTCCTATCATATTGTTAATGCCTATGTAAAAAAATTGAGTAGCCATGTTGTGTTTTGAATTTATAGACCTTCTATCTAGTTGTTAGCATTTCAACTCTTCGATTCTAAAAGAGTAGACATAGAAATGTTGGTGGCCTCTTGCTCTTCCAAGGCTGGTGAACAATCCTCAAGTAGCAGTCCTATAAGTGTGTTTGTTGTTTAGTTTATTGCTGTTGCCAATTATCTTGACAGTTTCTCAAGTGCACCAAACAAACCAAGAATATACTTCATTTTAATTAACAATTACTATGATATATGTTCTAACTTATTTATATTTGAACTGTCAGTCTTGTTTTCCCTTCAAATTATTGGCCATTTTGGAGTAACTTATATGTTAGAGGGGAAAATGTATTAGTTTCCAAATGTGTCAATATTATTGTTTTCTTTTATAGTTGAGTCATACTTATAAATATCTCATTGCACTGAGTTTAATTTCCTTGTAGGCTACAAATGTGAATCCAACCTTAACAAGAGATGCACTACGATTTATAGATGTTGGAGATGTTGTCCCATCTCTAGTCCTCCAACTAATGTCTTACCAAAAAAT
This sequence comes from Sequoia sempervirens, assembly GCA_007258455.2. Lineage (NCBI taxonomy): Eukaryota > Viridiplantae > Streptophyta > Pinopsida > Cupressales > Cupressaceae > Sequoia > Sequoia sempervirens. The sequence goes on from VDFB02379711.1 coordinate 240,042,086, forward strand.
AGGAGGTGATCAAAGCCCAGTCGACCAGTACAAAGTTGTCTTGTTTGATGGAACCCACATGCAAATGGGAACTTTTCCTACAAAATACAGTGATCTTTTGTTTATAGGCAAGTTGAAAATAGGTTCAATACTGTGCTTGACAAACTATTTGTCTAGAAATCTATGGGAATCAAGGTTTGATATAGTTCTACCTTGCTTGTACTTGTAGTTTCATGCTTCCCTGTTTGTGGGGGCTCCCTTTTAAAGTATTTAATGTTCATTTCATTCTAGGGAAATTGTCATACTATCCCTAGATGTGAAGACAACATATTTCTAGCTAATTGGAAAACCTAAATATTTGTTTAAAGATCAAGAAGAACAAAAATTTGGTTGCGAGTCACCCTCTCCATCCAAATGAGCCTCCACCTTTGGAATTAATACATCCCAAAGGAAAAAATATGTTCCTATAAAAATCAGCCTTGTTAAAGGTTTGAATGTTTACCAAACCAAACAGATGATAAAAGGCCATGTAAAAACAAAGAGGTATATGCACCATTATAGTAGGGGTAGGTATTCAACTTCAATATCATTGATGATGAGGGCACAAAATAATGGATTACGTGCTTTAATGACATTGCAAATGTGCATTATGATAGGGTTGAGGTGGGAAACACTTATTATGTATCAAAGGGATCAGTGAGACAAGTAGACAAAAACATTAATAAGTTAAACAACCAGATGGAAATCATTCTGGATCAAATTTCAATGTTAAAATGTTGTGATGATGGGGCCTTTGTGCTAGAGAAAGTATTTATGTTCACCCCATTAAATGAAGTTAAAAATTTCACTAATAACAATTTAATTGATGTTATTGGCACTATGGTGCATGTGGGAATGGTTTCGACTATACAAAGAAAGGATCATTTCCAAACAATTTGGAGGATTGTTAAACTTAATGATTTTTCATCCTTTTCAATTGATGTTAATTTGTGTCGCTCAAATTGGGAAGGAAAGGGTCATGAGTTAGAGAGGTTGTACACCTCTAGTTCAACTCTCATCCTTGTTGTTAAAAATGCATGTGTTGGGTACTTCAATGGAGTTGTTCTGAACACAACTGTAGGGACTCTTCTATATATAAATCCTGACATACTAGAAGCACAACCATTGATTGAAAGAGGATATATTTATTGACCTACTATTGAGGCCCCTTAGGTAGTCCCTCAAAATGTTACTTTAGGAAATGGGAGGGTCACTATTGTATATATGTTCAACCACTGCCTTGGCTTGCCAGAGACTTTGCAAGCTACTCTAAAGGAAACAATAAAATTTATAAAAACTAATGCATTCTATTATGCTACATACCCATTGGAGTTGAATGGTAGGAAATGCAAGAAAAAGTGTGAAAAATCTAAGCAAAATACATGGTTTTTCCCAAAATTCTAGAGAACAATAACTGATTGTGACTTTCGTTATTTATTGCAACTAAAGATCGAAGACCACATAGGCGATCTTAGGGAAACTATTTTTGATGAGGCTATAACAAGCCTATTACAAATGTCAGCAAAATAGCTTTACATGTTGCAATATGAGTCTACCACTGAAATGAGTGTTGAGTTTGTTATCAATGCTATCACTTGCAAATCATTTTTTTTCACTGTTCTAATCAAAACTCAAACTTATAATTCAGAAACAAGACTAAAAGTAACAATAGTGAAAGTTGCAAAGCTTAACTTTGAAGTTGAGTGCAAGCTCTTACTATCACATTTGTTTGCTATCTCTCCTGTTGTGTAGCAGTCTCTAAAGATAGTTTTCATACTACCTTGAACACCAAAACAACCATGACTAATTGCGACTTTGCATATTTCTTATCATTCATGATGGCTAGACATTTAGTTTTTTTCATTCCCTCGCACTACTTGTCACATCAAAAAGACCTTTCCTTTCTACTGCTATTGCTTTGTTGTTTTTTTGAGTGGTTACATATTAAGACAATGAAGTATAACTTATAATTTTTAAGTGAAAAAGTTTCGATTGTTTAATTTTCTATTATTCATGTTGCTTATAATTTTGTTACATTTTAAGTGTATATTTATAATTTAATTTTTTATTTTTTATTTATATAGAGTGCTTGTCCTTTTTAGGAGATGTATGGTTTTCTACACCTTCTCATATATCTACTTCTGGAAATAGTTGTATGTATGTGTACATTTACGTACACATATGGATAAATATGCATGCATGCAATTGAGATTTCCCTATATTACACAATTTACTAGTATAGATGTGTGTAGATATTTGTTCGTGTTGGATATCTATGCATATATGCATACACAATTCAATATTTACAACTATCTATGAGTTTTTTTTAAAGAGAATGTTGTTTTCATCTTGTTTACAATGTTCTTAGTGCATAGAACATCTTGATAGAGTTTTGTGTAGATGTATGTGTCTATGATGTATTTGTCTATGTAACTATCATGTCTGGGTATCCATCTAATTCTTACCAAGTGTACTTCATACTGCTTTACGATCCCTAATGATAGTGTCATGCTAGATTTAGATTTCATATGGTTCTTGGCTATAATGTATGTTATGTATGTTATGCAGCTCAATCCACAACCCAGTGTTGAACAATGCGTCATTGAAAGTACCACAAACTACTCAATTAGTTTGGTGATTTTTAAATGCAAAGTATTATTGCAACCATTGGAAATATATGTAGCACATACATGAGACAATGTTTGCATGGTAAGCCATGCAAAGTGATGCTTGGGTATGCGCAAGATTATCATGGAAAAGATAGGCCCTTAAGTGGAAAAAAACTCAGAAAAAATAGAGTTAGGAAACTTGATGTAAAATTTTTAATAAGTTATCTATATTATTTCAAAAATATGTAAGAAAAGAATCCATAGAAAATTGAATGTAGTTTCTAAACTACTAGGTTTTGTTTAAAAAAAAGAAATTTATTTGGTAAAATTTTAAAATTTCAATGCAATAGTACTTAAATTTCAGGAAAAAATAAGAAGTAGGTGTTTGTCTAACCACCCTAACCACAATAAAATGATAAAAAAAATTTATAAAATTTTAGACATAGTAGAGGAATCATGTCCGATGTGATGCATATTTTTTTGTAATTTTTTTCTAAGTAAATAATTAATTATGGATTCTTTTATTACAACTTTTAAAAAATATAAAAAACTCGTATGTCTAACCACCTTAACTTGGTCAAAACTTCATGAAATTCAATTTTTCTTTTTTTAATCCTATAGTATGTGAAGCATAGAATGTGGCACATGTTTTGGATTCAAAAAATGTGATATCGTTTGAAAGCTATAGATGTTTTTAATAATCTATCAATCAGGACTTTAGTCGTAATTTGAATAGAAATGAATAATAATTACAAGTATTAAATTCAAAGTAAAGCATAATTTATATTGGTGGAAAGTAGAGAATCTCCTTAAAAACCCTTTTCATTTCATCAATTTTGGGTAAAAAAATGTCGTCAGCCACATACCCATCATATTGTCACTTTTTGGCCCATCATGATTCTGCACATACCCACTTGTTTCGTCCTCGCATGCAAATCAAATAGCTCAAGTTATACAGGTTGCCTTGTTTCCCATAAGGGAGAGTTGATTGTTGTTCTCTGACTTAGGGTATATTTTTCTCTTTTTGGTAAGGTTGTATTGTGAGAGACTATATATTTTATTCAAACCAATATTTTTTCATTCATGGATTGGCTTTTGTAGAGCGTCCACTGTGATAATTTTTTGCTAGTGCTTCTCTTTGAAAACAAGCTAGTGGTTTGCATGGGCTTCTCAAAATGAATCTCTTTCTATGCTTCTTTGTATGGCCTCGATTTTCTAGCTATGTTTGCAATAGAATAAAATTCTTAACATAATCCAGTTTTATTTTTATTGTCTATTGCTCGCTACCCTAGGTTTTTTTTTGTTAGGGTTTGAGATGGCAGATATCTAACAATTAAATGTAGATTTAATTAATAAACAAAGAAAATAAAACACACACAGAATAAATCATAATACATAATTTAACGTGGTTCACCTAATCTAGGCTACATCCACCAAGCCACAGCCATCCAATACTTTTATTATCCAGTGTAAAACCTACTACAATCTTGTAAATAATCTTGTTTTTCATCATACAATAATACCCATCTGATTTTTAACAAGCTTAGAAGCTTCCGGATTTTTGGGTTCTAGAAAATCAAAATTTTCCTTTTTCGTTGATTTTTCCCTTTTTCGGTCATGATAGTATACCATGGGCTATACAGTATAGCATGATCGGTCACCACATACCAACAATCTCCCACTTGGAGACTGATCAAGCTCCATACCAACACAATCTCCCACTTGGAGATTGATCCTAGACGACATTGCTGCAATTACAACTCCCACTGGAAATAAGTACCTTGGACCTTGCTGCTCTGTTATACTTGAATTCAACCTTGAAAACCAACTGAAGCTGAAGAGGAGCTCAGCTTCTCCCTTGTCATTGCCTTCATAAATATATCTGGTAGATTGACATCTATATGTATCTTGTCCAGCTTGACCTGTCCATCCTCCAACACCGACCGAATGAAATGATATCTCAATTGTATGTGTTTTGTTTTAGAATGCAAAGCAAAATTCTTTGCAAGATATATGGCACTCTAGCTATCTATAAATAAGTAATTTTTAGCCTGTTGTTTTCTCAACTCCTCCATGAAAAGTTGCAGCCATATCATCTCCTTTACAGCCTCTATTGTAGCAACATACTCTGCCTCTATGGTGGATAAAGCAACCACCTTCTGCAATCGAGAAATCCAACTCACTACTGTCCCACCAATTGTAAATACATAACCTATGGTACTCCACCTGGTATCTATATCCCCTTCCAAATCTAGTCAACATAGCCTTTTAAATCAGTATTAGAGCCCCAAAACATAGAAAATTATTATCTATATGTACCTCTAAAGTACCTGAGAATCCATTTTACAACATTCCAATGCTCAACTCCGGGATGACTCAAATACCTGCTAACAACTCCTACAACATGTGCAATATATGGTCTTGTGCATACCATGGAATACATCAAACTACCTACAGTTGAAGCATATAGTACCTTGGACATTTTTTCTTCCTCCTCTTGTGTCTTTGGACACATATCCTTAGTCAATTTAACATGACTAGGCAAAGGTGTGCTGATAGCTTTTGCATTCTCCATATGAAATCTCTGCAGCACCTTGTCAACATAATTAACCTAAGATAAAAACAATTTTCTTTTTTTCCTATCTCTACAAATTTTCATACCAAGGATTTGTTTTGCTGCCCCCAAATCCTTCATAGCAAAATAATTTGCTAATTGTTGTTTTAACTCACTTATGTGATCCATGTTAGACCCATCTACAAGCATGCCATCAACATATAAACATAAAATAAAGTAGCTATCATTATCCAACCTCTTAAAATAAACACAATAGTTAGAATTACACTTACTATATCCTTGCTCAACCATAAAACTATCAAATTTTAAGTACCATTGACGAGGTGCTTGCTTCAAGCCATATAAACTTTTTTTCAATCTGCACACTAGTTTCTCCTTACCTTTGACCTCAAATCCTTATGGCTGGTCCATATATGTTTCCTCTTCCAAATCACCATGGAGAAAGGTTTTTTTAACATCAAGTTGTTCTAAATGCAAATCTTCAACAACCACAATACTTAAAACAATATGAATAGAATTCATTTTAACAATAGGAGAAAAAATCTCATCAAAATCAATACCCTTTTTCTGTGCAAATGCCTTTACAACTAATTTGGCTTTAAATCTCTTCTTAACTCTATCCTCCTCTTTCAACCTATAAATCCACTTGTTTGATAAAGCCTTTTTACCTGCATGCAACTTGCATAATTCCCAAGTCTAGTTTTTCAGCAAGGAGTCCATTTCTTCTTCCATTCCATGCTCCCATTGAACTTTGGTATCCACATGCATAGCTTCATTATAATATTCTGGTTCATTAGCATCAGTTAACAAAATAGTATACAAAGAGGGAGAGAATCTTTCTGGAGGTCTACTTATCCTTGAAGATCGTCTAATAGGAGTTTGTGGTATTTGTTGTTTTTGTTGTTGCCTAGCATGAGGAACCACTAAAATGTCATTGTTTGGAATATCATCCAACACTGCATAATCATTTTCTTTCTTCTCATGCTGCTGTAACAGATCTTTGTACAACACTTTGTCATTGAATATAACATCCCTACTTCTCACAATTTTTTGATTTTCAAAATCCCAAAGCCTATAACCAAATTCATCAATACCATATCCAACAAATACATATTTCTTTGATTTTGCATCAAGCTTGGTTCTATTTTCAGAATATACATGTGCAAATGCTTCACAACTGAAAGTTTTGAGGAAAGAATAACTCACCTTCTTACCTTTCCATGCTTCCTCTAGAATACCACAACCCAAAGGATTAGAGGAACCTCTATTAATTAAATAAACAATAGTGTTTACAATCTTTGGCCACATTTTTAAAGGCAACCCAACATGCAATCTAATAGTCCATGCACGCTCCATTATTATTCTATTCATGCACTCAGCCACTCCATTTTCCTCTGGAGTCCTCGGAACAATTTTCTGCCTACGAATACCATTAGAGGAACAATAATCTTCAAACTCTTTACTACAATACTCACCACTATTATTAGATCTAAGACATTTTATCTTTTTATCCATCTCATTCTCAACTAGTCTTCTACATTTTTTAAAAATTTCAAATACATCAGATTTTTGCCTAAGTAAATAAATCCATACCTTCCTAGTTGCATTATTAATGAATGCAACATAATACAAAGAGCCACTGAGAGAAGATACCTGAGCTGGTCCCCATTCATCCGTATGCACAAGCTCCAATTTCTCATCTTTCTTTTGCTTCCCATCCTTGAGAAAACTAACTCTCTTTTGTTTTCCATACACACAACTTTCACAGAAATCCATATTAACACATTTTAGACCTGGTAAAACATTATTTGAATGAAGTATTTTCATACCTTTTGCACTCATATGCCCAAGTCTATTATGTCACAGTGTTGATTCAGAGTCCATAGCAATTGTATGATCTTATACCTGCTGAATTGTAGCAACTGTTCCTGAACATTGACCTTTTTCCGTAACAATTAAAGTAGACAGAACAGTGACTTGTACAAAGATATAAGGTTCCTACTTTCACACATTTTGCTACCACTAAGGCACCCTTTGTGACCTTCCAATTTTTATCACTAAATGTAACAACACAACCTTCATCATCTAGTTGCCCTACTGAAATTAATTTTTTGCTTAACTTTGGAACATGCCTTACCTCACGTAGTAGCCAATGATTCCCATTTTGCAACTTAATCTTGATTCTTCCCTTTCTAACAATCTGACAGGATTCATTATCTCCTAAATAAACCAGCCCAAAATCCCCTTGGACGTAATCAAGAAAATAACTTCAATGGGGGGTAGCATGAAATGAAGCCCCTGAATCTAACACCCAAGAATCATCAGCATTATCAAGGGAAAGAATCAAAGCATCCTCATATTTATTACTTACCATATTTTCCTCTTTACTTCCTTCCTTTTTGTCTCCTCCTTTATTTTTTCGAGACCAGCAATCTTTCTTCAAATGACCCGGCTTACCACAGTACCAACAGTCCTTCTTGTTTCTAGATTGGGACCTTCTGTCCTTTGATTTTCCTCGTGACTTCCCATGATTTCTAGAATTGTTTCCTCTCTCCTTTGTTCTGCCCCTACTTTTTGCATTCAAAACACTGCCTGATGTGGATGTTCCACCTGAGCTTTTCCTACGAATTTCCTCGCTCAAAATAACACCAACAACATCATCAAATTTCAATGTCTTTGAACTAGAAATAGAATTGCTAACAACCATTACCAAGTTATTCCATCTTTTAAGAAAAGAAAACAAAATCAAAAGAGCCCTAACTTCTTCATTAAAGTTTACTTTTATAGAAGTTAATTGGCTGGTGACTGTATTAAACTCATTCAAATAATCAGTAACTGACCCACCTTCTACCATTTTTATATTAAATAAACGCTTCATAAGAAATACCTTATTCAAAGTGGAAGGCTTTTCATATAACTTTGCCAGGGTTTCCATCAACTCTTGAGTTGTCTTTGCTATTGTAATATTGAATGCCACTTATTGTGCCAGGCATAAACGAATACTACCAAGAGCCTTTCTATCCAAGATCTCCTAGTCCTCATCTGACATTGCTATAGGTTTCTTGGTTTTCCCTTCCAATGGCCACCATAAATCCTTCTGATAGAGATAGTCCTCCATCTACATCTTCCATAACTGATAGTTCTTCCCGTTAAACCTCTCAACCTTCTTACCCTCGTCTGCCATTTCTCCCACTCAACCATGAGACTCCCACTCAGCCGTGAGACCTTCCTACAGATGATAATTGAAACACAACCTGCTCTGATACCACTTGTTAGGGTTAGAAATGGTAGATATCTAACAATTAAATGCAGATCTATATAATAAACAAAGAAACTAAAACACACATAGAATAAATCATAACACAAAATTTAACGTGGTTCACCCAATCCAGGCTACATCCACCAAGCCACAACCATCCAATACTTTTATTATCTAGTGTAAAACCTATTACAATCTTGAGAATAATTTTGTTTTTCATCATACAATAATACCCATCCGAACCCCCTTTTTAACAAGCTTAGAAGCTTCCAAATTTTTGGGCTCTATAGGTGTACAATATACCATGGGCTATATAGTATAGCATGATCAGTCACCATATACCAACATTTTTTACCCATTGGTTTGCCAGTCAAATTTTTTTTGTGCTTTGTGCAATCAATAATGTGTATATATGTGCCTCTTTAGAAAGGCTCAAATTTGTCTCAGTGGTTAGGCATACAAAAACATTGCACTGAATAGCAAGCAACTGAATTGCTCACTTGAACTCTGTATACCTACCTTTTTGTTTTGCTAGAAACAATAGGATACATACCAATAATGATAGTGCACTGTAAATTAAAAAAGATTATCTTCTCCAAAAAAATTGTTCATTATCATCATCATCAAAAGTTTCTCTTCTTTATGGTAAGTGAAATGTGTCACCTTTCCTCTTCACCTCTATGCATATAGAATCTTCACCCTCTTTAAATTCACTTCATTATCATTTTTTATATGTGACATGTAATTGTCCTATTACATATATTTTTCTTATAAATTATATAGCCACTTAAATTTAATATTTTAGATATTGCTTACCAATAAAACATGTTTACAATACCAAAGTTCATAGTTTGCTTCTTTGTAGGTTTATCCCACTAAAATTATTTTAGATTACAACTACATTGTACTCCTATACAAGATGTAGGGCTCCACAAAAATGTTAAATGGCTTTATGATTCCACAATCGCATGTTGTACGACCTTCACCTGTATTCCATCTGTATACAGTGTAAACCTATGTATCTTTTTTTCCATTTCTCATTTCACAAGTCCATATCAAATTATAAAAAATGTATAGCATTGATTTCCACTAAACAAATTTCCTTAGGTGCCAAAGCATTGCCTTCAACATTCACCAAAGTGGTGGATAATTAATGTTACTGCTTGGGGATTTGGTCATAGCCAATGATGCTTCATGCCCTAATATGGTAGGGTAGAGAGAAAGATTCCTTTTCTATGTCCAAACTCCTATCCATTATGTGCACAAGGAATTTCTATATTTTATTTACTTTGTTGTTTGCAACTCCATTGTATCTCATTTGTAATTAATTCTATAAATATTTATATTAAATTTTCATCTTTTTATTGTCTACCAATCGAAACTATTGTCCTTCATAGGCCTTTTCATGCAATTAGATCTTTTATTGAGTCATTGGTGGTTGAAACATTCCTCTCAATATTGATCATAGTGGTGGACAATTTATTTTCTTGCTCAGGGGTTTGGTGAGAGTGCACGATGCTCCATGAGCCAATATGGTAGGGTGGAAATTGAACCTTGTTTTGTTTTGTGCATACTGCATTCTACCACACACACCAGGTGTGGATAAATTATAATCACTCCATTCATCCCATTGCAAGTACATAGAAAATTATGTATTTTAAAATATACAACTTTGATATATTTTGATTTACATATCATCTATCAATAAAGCATGATCACTGGACTAGAATTCACACTTTATATATACATAGGTTGTATATGGTTTAACCTTTGCACTAAAAGTTTTGCATAGGATTGTAGCTATGAGTTTTAGCTTTCCACCACAATGGCTGTAATGGAATAAAATAGTTAATGTTATGTGGTTCATTCTATTTTTTG
>VDFB02379711.1:240052524-240084941 GCA_007258455.2 Sequoia sempervirens
AAGGCATTGTTTGGTGTCGTTCTATTGCTATACCTGATATGAGAGTTGTGAGTGACAAGGGTAAGATTCTATGAGGGTGCAAGCTAGATTAAGCTTTGTGCAGCTTCTACGAAGGTGGGTGGAAGTTATTTTGTATTTTTTGCAAGGGTAAATGCTTGGAAATGAAAAAGAAAAGTGTCGCCAATGATAATATTTTTCCTTTTTTTGTGTACAAAAGTTTGCAAGAAGATGTGTGTTTGTAGCAAGTGGGAAGAGGTGCATGTGGAAGAAACCCTTGGTAATATTGTTTGATTTGTGGTTTGTAGTTATATTGCTTAATTTTACATAAGGTACTATTGATTGTTTCAAATACCTTGTCTAATTTATTGTTCCTATTTTGTGTGCATGGTTTTGCATGGATTTGATACTGTGATTTTTTGTGGGTTTGTGTTTATGCTTTCAATTATCTACATATGTTTGTAGGCTTGGATAAAGAAGGTAGCCTAGAGAAAGCTAGTGGAGAGAGGTTTGTTTGAAACAACCGACAAGAGGTGCATATGCAAAAAACTATTTGCCATATTGTTTCATTAGATTTACCATAAGGTACTGTTGATTGCTTCTAATTTTGATAAAAGACTATATTATTTGTGAAAATGAGTATTTTTTCGTTTAAAGTTCATTTTTTGTGTTTATAGTTTTGCATTGGTTCCTATCTGTCATTTTTTATGTTTTTTGGGTCTTTTTCATCTAGGTCGGTCTTTAAACCAATATTGTTTGGTTTATGGCTTTTGGTTTCTAGTTATGGTTGTAATGGAATAAAATAGTCAATCCTATCCACTTTGTGTTAGCTTCCATTAGAAATTGTTGATTATAGCTATGTTGCTTAAGCTATATTGTTTCATTTTGGAGAAGGTGTTGCTAAAAAGGTTGTGTTGTTTCAATTTTTGAGGAGGTTTTGTTGAGAAAGGAGTACTTTTTATATGGGTTTGTTATTGTCAATTTTTGCATAATTTGTGTTTATTGTTTGCATTTTGTTTGTATGTTTGCAATACAATAAAATTGTAGAGGTTATATAGTTTTTATCGATTATTATTGTATAGCTTGGGCTATATTGTGGCTTTCTGCATGTGGGTGGTTGTTGAAAATAATGTTGTTTGATTTATGGATTTCGTTTTCTGGTTATGGTTGGAACAAAATAAAATAATTAATGTAGTTGATTCTATGTTTGGTTACATTAGGTATTATTGATTATTGTTCTCTTCCTTATGCTATATTGGGTATATTTTAATATCAATATATAAATGTAAGATTAAAATTGTTAAGGTTATGGATTTTTGGTCGATTCTTATTGTATAGCTCAGGCTATATTGTTGCTTTTTGCATGTGGGTGGTTTTTCAAAGTAATGTTGTTTGATTTATGGCTTTCATTTTCTGGTTATGGTTGGAACATAATAAAATAATTAATATTGTTGATTCTCTGTTTGGTTACATTAGGTATTATTGATTATTGTTCTCTGCCTTAGGCTATATTGCGTACATTTTAATATCAATATATATAGTTAAGATTAAAATTGTTAAGGTTATGGAGTTTTGGTCGATTCTTATTGTATAGCCCAAGCTATATTGTTGCTTTCTACATCTGGTTGGTTGTTGAAACCAATGTTGTTTGATTTATGACTTTCATTTTCTGGTTATAGTTGGAACATAATAAAATAATTAATGTTGTTCATTCTATGTTTGGTTACATTAGGTATTATTGATTATTGTTCTCCCACTTAGCCATATTGGGTATATTTTAATATAAATATATATGTGTATATATATACGATATATATGTGTATATATATATATATATATATATATATATATATATATATATATATATATATATATATATAATCTATGGGTCTCTCTTTATGGCTTGCATTTAGTGGATATGTTGGCAATGGGGAAAAGTCCTTGACCTTATGTAGTTTTTGTCGATTGTAGTTGTCTTGATTTTCTATAAGGTACTACTAATTGTTTCAAATATATTATCTGATTCATGGTTTTCATTTTTTGTGTATGGTTTTGGATGGATTTGGTACTATGATTTTTTTTGATTTATGGCTTTTGGATTGTGGTTATGGTTGCAATGGAATAAAATAGTCAATCCTATATGCTTTGTGTTAGCTTTCGTTGTGTAATGTTGATTATAGTTATGTTGCTTAAGCTATATTGTTTCATTTTGGAGAAGGTGTTGTTGAAAAGGGTGTATTGTTTTAATTTTCAAGGAGGTTGTGTTCAGAAAGGAGTGTTTTTTCTATGGGTTTCTTACTGTCAATTATTGAAGGGTTTTTGTTTAATGTTTGCATTTTGTGGGTATGTGTGCAACAAAATAAAATTGCTAAGGTTATGGAGTGTTTGTCCATTGTTATTGTATACCTTGGGCTATATTGTGGCTTTCCGCATGTTAGTGGCTATTGAAACCAATGTTGTTTGATTTATTACTTTCATTTTTTGGTTATGGTTGGAACAGACTAAAATAAGTAATGTTGTTGATTCTATGTTTGGTTACATTAGGTATTATTGAATATTGTTCTCTACCTTAGGCTATATTGGGTATATTTTTACATCAATATATATGTCTATATATATACGTATATATTTGTACATATATACATATATTTATAAATATATTAATTTTTTGTGGGTCTCTCTTTATGGCTTGCATTTAGTGGATATGTTGGCAATGGGGAAAAGTTCTTGACCTTATGTAGTTTTTGTTGATTGTTACTGTCTAGATCAGCCTATATTGCCTCATTTTCAATCAGGTTATGTTTGAAAGGCTATATTGTTTCAATTTTCAATAAGGTGTTGTTTATAGAAGAGAAAAATATTTGTTAAAACAAATTATGTTTCATTTATGGACGTGTTATATGGGTCAACTTTTGATGGGTTTCTCTTTAATGTTTGTGTTTTGTGGGCATGTTTGCAATGGGATAAAATTGTTGAGGTTGTGTAGTTTTTGTTGGTTGTTATTGTATGGATTGGGCTCTATTGTGTCTTTCTCCATTTGGGTCACTATTGAAACCAATTTTGTTTGATTTATGTCTTTGGTTTTCTGGTGATGGTTGGAATAGAATAAAATAATTACTGATGTTGATTCTATGTTTGGTTACATTAGGTATTATTAATTATTGTTCTCTTCCTTAGGGTATAGTGGGCGTATTGTAATATTAATATATATGTGTGTATATATATAGATATATATATGTATATATGTGTACATATATACATATATATATATATATATATATATATATATATATATATATATATATATATATATATATATATATATATATATATATATATATATATATCAATTTTTGTTGATGATTATATTTATGTATATGGTTTTTCATTATTAGTATGTGAGAATGTGTTATTGAGAAGGCTATATTGTTTTAATTTTTTCATAGGGTTGTGTTGAGAAATGAGTATATTTTAACTTGGGTTTGTTTCTATGAATCTTTAAGGGTTTCTATTTATGGTGGTTGTTTTGTGCATATGTTTGGAACAAAATAAAACTATTTTTGTTATGCACAATCGCCATTGGACAAGAACCCTAGATCAAATAGAAATTGTCATTAACCTATGAAAAGAACAAGCATATTAAGCAATAGAAATGAATATTGTCTGCATCTAATTTTAGATAGATACATGTCTGCACCTTTTGCAGCCATCAACACATGCAAAAAACACAAGATAGGATCCAACCACCTTCACATACATTCCACGGCTGATGAACACACTTTTACCTTCATAGAAGCTAGCCATCCTCACTCACAGCTACCTTCAACAGCAACATAGACCTAGAGAATGACACCAAACAATACGTTTTTGATAACTATATAGACATTTGTTCCACAAACATACATATGTATACATAGGATGACCAGAATGAGGAAGAGCAAGACAAGGGTTGCAGTGGTAAATGGAAGCCATAAATCAAACAATATAGCATAAGGCAGATGACAACAATGAACAATTCCTAATGCAAAGCAACATGAAGCACATAACATTAACTATTTTATTGAATTAAAAATATAAGATAACATACAACCACCTTTGCATAGATTCCACATCCAATGAACACACTTGCACCTTCATAGAAGCTTGTCATCATCACTCATAGCTACCTTCAACAACAACATAAACCTAGAGAATGACATCCAACAATATGTTTTCGATAACTACATAGACATTCATTTCACAAACAAACATATGTATACATAGCCTGATTGGAATAAAGAACAACAAGACAAGGGCTAGTGTGGTAAATGGAAGCCATGGATGAAACAAAATAGTGTAAGTTAGATGGAAATAGTGAACAATTTCGTATGCAAAGCAACATGAACTACATAACATTAACTATTTTATTGCATTGCAACCATCACCACAAAACAAAAGACCTAAATAGAACAATATTGTTATCAATAGTCACCTAGATCGCCAAATGTGCAAAATAGTAAAAACATAGTGAAAAACACATACAAAAACATCTGCATAAAATTCAAACCATAAATAAAACAATATTGTTGCGAAGAAGCTATATAATCTCTTTTCAATAAAACCTGTAGACATGTAAAATATGCCAATTGACATTGTGTGGCTGATCGTGACTTACTAACATTGTTTCTTCCTGAATCATCCCTTGGTCTAACCATTTAATCAAACTTCCTTATCTGATTAAATTCATCAATATTCCTCTCTTAATTGAATAAATCATTTTATCTAATTAAGTCAATCTTTTTTGTTAATTAAATCAATCCATCTAATCTAATTATCCTTATTTAATTAAATAATCAATTTATTTGATTAAATCTCTAAAGTTTGTCCATTGAATTAAATAAATTAAAACCTTATTTAATTTAACCTAACACCATTTATTTTAATTAAATAAATCAGAATCCCTATTTAATTAACCTCTTGTCATATTCCTCTATTATCTGATTTAAATAAATCCATAAATTTGAGTCAAATAGGTCACATCATCTAGTTACCTCTCTCATTAAATTAATTAACCCTTCATTAATTTAATCTCATCTCATGTCCCATCCTCTAGATAATGCAAGTTGCACATGAAAATAGATTTAATTCATTTATTAAATCTCTATTTTCCTCACAAGGCATCTTTTGGAATATTCTCTCAATTTGAATTCAAAAAATTCCAAGTCAACATGTACATCCAACAAGCCAATAAATTCCTCTTACATGTCCTTTGCCTTGAGCCAAGTGGCATTTATTGCATTTTCCCTTCCCTCTTACATGTCATTTCAACAAATTTGATATTCAAAATTATGCATTTATTGGCATAAACCCCAAATCTTGCACATCCTTCATCCATTCATAGTTTGACAAGTGGCATCATACCATTGGATGAATGTTAGTCCCAGATTGTTCAAATTTGGACATTCATCCATCTTGGAATTCTATAAATAAGAGGCTAATCTCCTCATTTATCCATTCACAATTTATGCAAAGTTACCATGCTCAAATAGCTCTCAAATTTCATCCATTATCCTTGAGTTCTTAGCTAGGTTTTTGTAGATTTTCGGCTTGGAGCTCTCATCTTTCACCATCAAAGTGGATTAATCATCTTCAACATATCAAGCTTGCATCTTAGGAATTGGGAAAGGGCCAATTTTCACATCAAATTGGCACCAATTCCCCCATGGGAAAATGAGTTTGCATATTTAAATTAGGATTCAATTCTTGCTTTGTCATTTCTATTGTGTTTTTCACTATTGTCTTCCTAGTTTGAATGTTGTAAATGGATTTCAAGGGGAATCCTTGTTTTGGCTTGCAATCTCTTGTATAACTTGTTTATTCTTGTTGTTTGCAAGTACCAAGGTTGAAGTTCACACATTTGGCACTAGAAGGAGGACAGGACATCATTCCTTCTCACTTATTACCAAAATTTCAGCATTTTTTCCTCACACAAAAAATTCTAATGCTAGGAGCTCAGCATGGTTGTTTTGGCACCACCATCTCTTTAGCATCACTATATAGCACCGCGGGAGACTCAAAGTGTGACACTGGACTCATCCTGCCAAAATATTTGAATTTCTAACTCCACTGTTGGACTCGTTGACTTGTAGGAATTTTCAAAAATTTATAAAACTGCGACGCTGGAAGGAAACTGGGACACTAGGCGAAAAGTGCAATGCAGTTGAACTCTCTGTCCTGACATAGAGTGATGTTGTTTGGCAAGCGGCGCTGTGAGAGCACCACTAGGAAATCAAACTGTGACACAATTGCGAGTTGCAACACTGGAAGGGAGTAAAAAGGGGAAAATTTAATTTTATCACATGTTCTTTGATTAATGATTAATTTATTCTTTGTTTTCTACTTTTTTGTCTCTATACTTTCTAGAATTTGACTTGTTTTTCTTCCTTGAAGGTTGGAAATTGAAATTGAAGGAGAAGTGTGAGGAGGATGTTTCATTAAACCAAAGTGTTTTTAAACACTTTAGTGTTTGCTTAACACTTTGTTAAGAAATTTTTATCTTTTTCTTCCTTAGGATACTAGTTTTTATTTGGGTTTTAAAAGGATTTTTCAATTTCTTTCTGGAAAAGCTAAAATGAACATTAGGACCACAACATACTAGATTTCGTTTCTTGGATTAAAAATTGAACAAATGTCTCTTAGTTGTCTTTTTGGTGCTTAAAAAGAACTCATATTTTTCTTTGTGGATTTAAAATGAACAAGTGCAACTTTGTTTGTGTGAAAGCTTACTTGAACTAACCTCATTGAAAAAGGACATATGCGCTTCTCTTGTTCTTTATAGCGATCTTGAGAATCAAAAGGCCTTTTTCATGATTTTAGGTTAAGATAAAGAAATCACCTCCACACTTTGATTTGGGCTTAAAATTAAACATCTCATCCGAGTGTGAGTGGGTTAATTTTCACGCATATTCTCTCTTTGTTGCTATCAAAGATTGATCGAGTTATAGATTATGTCTTCACTCACTTTTGTTTATCCTAGAGGGCCTATCTTGGGGAAAAAGTACTCACCCAAGGGAATGACTCAATTGGTAACCCTCTAAAGCCAAGAGTATTTAAAACTGGTATATAAAAGTGGGCATTGGAATAAATTCCAATATCACATGGATGATTCTAAAAAAATGGATCAAAAAGGGGAATCTTGACATATGGGTCAATATCCATGAACAGAAAGTCCTTACAAAAACCCATGTGCTAGAATTTTCCAAAATCCTTTAATCTATTTGTTGGTGCAAGAATGGTAATTCTGAAGCTGCCCCACACTTTTATAGTCTTTTAATAGAAATGGAAAACATGCCATGGGAGTTAAATGGGTGTTGATGCTTGGCTGCCTTGTATAAGTGAGTGTCATGGAGGGGAGCCAGTGGGGTCAAGCATCTAACCATTCACTAAAGATAAGCATAGCTGGAGTTGTCCAAGTGGGAATCCAACAAATATTGTCTTATACATCCATCTAGGGTTGTACTTATTCTTGGGTTACAAAATGCATTTCTTGATTGAAAACATCTCAAAAACAAACACTTAACATCATCCAGAGTTCAAACCATTTTGGAGATGAATACCATTGACTCAATCTATATGTTATTTCTTGCCCTTGGGATTCACATCCTTAGAGGTTTCTAAACATTGGATTATATCTCGATTTCTCTCCTTAAGTAAACTATAGGGAAACCCTTGCCTTGAGTTCATTGAATTTCCACATAACATACTTTGTGGGGTTTGAAGAAATTAAGACATTGAACATCTTAGTTCGAAAACTTAATCAAAGAAAGTGTTTTTGTTAAAATAAATCCATTAAGCAAAGCTAAGCAAAATGAACTTTCATGTGTGTTGAAGACTCAAAATTTCTCAAAAAGGTCCAAAATCCAAAGCAAAGATCATTGGTTCAAAATCCAAAAATGTGTGTGCAAATTAAATCATTCTTTGGTCACGAAAGTCTATAGGAAGCATTTGCATGTTCTTCACTACCTAGGTCTAGGAAAACAAAGTGTCTTTTTAGGTTCATCTTAGGATCAAAAGTAAATCAAAATCCTTTTATCCATCCTTCAAAACATCAAAACAAACATCATCTCATCACCACCTTTTGAAAAATCTTGAAATCATCCCTTAAATGCTAGGCCTTTTGGGAAAAATCAAACATCATCAAATACTTTGAGACTAAATCCTTGAAAACATTATCAAAATCACCTTTTGGCTAGGTATGTGTAGATGCATCCTTTTGCATATGCTTAGTCAAAATCATTTAGCTTGGTATATGTAGATCCATCCTTCTTCGTAGGTTTAGCTAAATTATCATCTTTTTTTGAATAGGCGTGGGTAGATGCATCCTTCTCCCTACACATATTCAAATCATCATCCCTTGAACAAAGCTATCCCTTAGATAAATCATCTAGCATCTTAGGGTATTTTTCTTCAAAATCAAACCAAATCAAAACCAATCAAGATCAAGGACAAATTCAAAAGGAAAAGTAACCGAAACATATCCAAGAATCCCAAAAGCTTAGCACCTCTCATCAAGATTAATCAAAAGACCATAACATCCACATCATCCATCCATTACATCATCACCATATCATCTCTTGATCCTTAAGATATCCTAAATTTTTTCACTTTGGACATAAAGTAAAGATCAATCTAAAGAATTAAGAGGTTCATCTCTCCTATTCTTGAAAATTGATCCTCATTTTATGGTTCAAACTATATCTCAATACAAGAATAGCATGGAAGCCAACAAAGAAACACCAGCTCCAAGTGATCTTATCCAAACAAATGTTGAAATAAATCCCGCCGAATCAAGCAACCCTTTGACCATCTCATCATCCCAAAATCTGCCAGAGGAAAACTAAGGAGAGGACCTTACCCTCAAAATGTCTCATGAAGAAATAACTGAAATGCTCCAAAATCTAGACAGCCATAGAATCATCAACATCATGATGAGGCTCAATCCTTTGTTATACATGCTTGAATTAGCAAAAAAAGGGGCCAAGTTACCCTTAGACTTCAATGTGAGTACCATAGTGGAGACATCAGTTCCTCCAATCTCATCCACCATTCCCATCTCATCTACACCCCCATTTGAAAAAATTACACAAAAAATTCCACAAATCATGACATCATTCGCTCCAACCTAACCCAATGTTAATAAGGGAAATGCATTTCTTAATGCTTTTCAAGCACATCCCCTTGTTAATAATCAAAACTTGGACACAAACACCACCTTGGAACAAAACATACTTGAAAACCCATTACATAAGAA
The DNA here is from genome assembly GCA_007258455.2 of Sequoia sempervirens. Lineage (NCBI taxonomy): Eukaryota > Viridiplantae > Streptophyta > Pinopsida > Cupressales > Cupressaceae > Sequoia > Sequoia sempervirens. The sequence continues at coordinate 240,061,811 of VDFB02379711.1, forward strand.
TGTTCCTCTCACATTCCATCATGATCCATCATCATCATACTTTTGCGCAATGCCTCAAACTCCTCTCCTCACAAATTTGCAAGAGGAAGGAGACATGTTCGGACCAGGGGGCATCTTTGACACCACAACATTTTCACAAGAACTTGCACCCGTCACATTTCCACCTCTTCCACCATTACCATCATCATCCACATCACCCCTTGGTTTAGGGATTCCCCCTCTACCAAATATCAATGAAACCACCATCCCAAATATTAATCAAAACATTGTACCAAATGCTCAAAACTTGTTGTTGACATCACAACAACAAACGACAAATGAACAAGCAATTGCAACATCATAAAAAACCCCCTTAACATCACAAAGCATGGTCTCTCAAGGACCAACCACATCAATAACACCATCCATCATGCAAAACATTAACACCACCATCACGAACACCATTCCAAATCCACCTCAACCCCCACCACCACCAACTTCCACCACATCAAGCCAATACGATGCAGCATTGCAAGCTGCTTTTCAAAGAGGATACCAACAAGTTTAGAAACAAGAAGTTGAACAACTAGTTGCTCAACAAGCTGCTCAAGTCACCCAACTAGAAAAATCCACATTACAAGTGCAATAGGCCCAAGCACTATTACGACAACAACAACAACAATCCATGCAAGATGCTCAAGCATTGCAAGCACAAAAGGTTGATCAAGCACAAACTCTATTACAAAAAAAAGTGGCACAAGCACAAGCACAAGCACAAGCTCTGGAAAATGCCCAATATCAGGCACAACAAGCCCAATATCAAGCACAAATCCTTGCACAAAGACAAGTAGCACAATTGCAAGCATATCAACAAGCAAGAAAGCAATATCAAGAGTAGTAAGAAGTAGCAGAATTGGTAGCCCAACAACAAGAATTGTTGGAACAACAACAAGCGCAACAACACGTAGAAATCTTAGCACACCAACAACAAGATCAACAACAAGCATTGTTCATACAAAATCAGGTCGAAGCCTAGCTCACTCGGAAAAACATACACATACCATCAAACAACACACCAGCCAACCCACCCATCCAACCCATGATTGAAACAACCCAAAACACTTTCATCCCACACCCTGATCTACAAAATGATGCGATGACACAAACCATGTTGCTCTCACAACAAGTGCTCGGCCTTCAATCAGGGTGAACAACAAAGACACCAAGAAACTTGTGTCCCTATCCATTTGATAGGAGACTAGTAATGAAACCATTCCCTAAGGGATTTGAGATCCCCAAATTCAACAAATATCGAGGGATGGGAAACCCTGAAGATCACATCAGGGAATTCTAGGTTCATTGCATGGAAGTTGCATATGATGATACTTATCTGATGCGGCTATTCCCTAGGAGTTTGGCAGGCCACACTATGGAATGGTTCTCTCACTTACCTTCAAGCATTAGAACATGCCAAGAAATTATAGACGCTTTCATTAAGAACTATGCATGCAACATTGCAATGGATGTTAGTCTAGAAGAACTCTATGCTCTAAAACAAGGAAAGGGTGAATCTTTCACCTCCTTTTTACAATGATGGTGATCCAAGGCCAATCAGAGCAAGTGAACCATGCTAGAAGAACAAAAAGTCTGCACCATCATATGATCAATTGATTCCCAAGGTGCTCGACATTGAAAGAGCTCTCATAACTCAACCTGCAGAATCAACATCATACCATGAAAAACAAAACAATCACCCACCATCCAATTACAATGATAAACCTCACACATGGGAAAGGAACAAAAACATTACTAATGATGGTTTCGTCGATGCTAAGGTGGTCATTAGTGCTCCTCACCAAAATCTACCCACACCACAAATCCAAAATCAACACCACAACAATCATCACACGACACAACAATCGAATCACAATCCAACAATCAATAATCTCAATGAGCAAAGAGGACCACCCCCACACAAAATTTATCCCAAGTGTAAGTACACCACCTAGGGAGAACCACTTGAGGACATAATGAAAAAGTTGATAGATGAAAAACACATCAAAGCACCTACATTTGAGAATTACCAAGAACCAGATGTCAAACCTCTTTGGTATAACGGGAATCAACTTTGAGAATTCCATAAAATCAAAGGCCATACCACAAACAACTGCATGAGATTGAAAAAAATTGTTCAAGATCTCATAAATAAAAGAATCATAAATGCAGAACAGCCTACAGGAAATCAAGATCTTAAGATATATATGAATTTGATGCCGAATCATGGCAACAAAGGTAACAAAAATGATAAAGGGAAAGGGACCCACTCAAATGTAAATCACGTGTATGAAACAATCGTCACCTCCCTAGATGAAAAATGCATGGTCATCACCATCGAAGGTTCCCATGCCAATTGTGGAGTCACCACAAGAAGCAGCAAAGTAACCATTACATGATCATCCCAACCAAGCAAAGTCCCAACATCTAGATCCATTCCTAATGGCTATAATTTTGTAGATCAACTCAAGAGAAAACCAATGCAAAATTTCCATCACAAAGTTGTTAAAAATCTCATCTGCCCATAGGAAAACCCTTGAAGAAGCATTGGCCTCATCCACTGTTCCCACAGATCTTGATGCAGAGCAATTCCAAGCTATGGTAAGAAATATCATTACGCCTAATCTTCTTACACTCTCTTACCAAGATTTCCATACCCAACCATCTCACAACCATGCACTTCACTTGGAAGCTATAGTACATAAGAGAAAAATCAAAAGGGTATTGGTGGATGGAGGTGTGGGTTTGAATATCTATTCTCTCAGACTAATCAAGCAGTTGAAAATACCACAAGATTCTATTGACAAAGGGAAAGGTATCACAATAAGAGCATACGACGATCAAGAAAGAGTGTCCCAAGGAACAATTAAACTCCCTATTTAGGTAGGAACAACTCTCATGGAAACTACTTGTTAGGTCTTGGACCTTGACTTGCCATATAATATCCTCCTAGGACACCCATGGATTCATGTGATGAAAGTAGTAGCATCAACTTTCCACCAATGTGTGAAATTTACACATGACACACAAGAAGTGACCATCCATGGAGATCCTGAACCTTTCTCATACTACAAAAATCTTGAAGCAAAGTATTACAAAATCCCCCAAGGACCAAAAACTAATGAGGGCCCATCCACACAATACATTGACCCCGCCACTCTCACATCCACTTCTATGACAAAGACACCCACCATTCCCACCATCTTAGACATCAATCTCATCATCCAGGATGATGGTTGTGGAAGCTACAAGCTCCCTAACAATGCTTTTGTGGTAGGAGAGTTACCACAATCTCCTAGATCACAGGGACATCCACAAGAAAAGGAAGCTTCCATATCACAAACGTCTCCTGAAGACTATCCCAAATTCACAAGATGGGGAGACCTTGGCTAGGAGGTTATAGAGGTAGATCCATCACACATGTTATATCAAGATGAAAGACCAGTACCAGAATTACCAATGGATGAGAGAAGCAAGGGTCTGCAAATGATGCTAGTAATGGGTTCCAACAAAAATCAAAGACTGGGACAAAATGACAATGGGCTCATAGTACCTATCATGCCAGAGACATGACCGATAACAAATCTTGGCCTTGGATGTACCCCTCTGGGTATAGCCATAAATGGCTGAAGTCCTCCGGTTAGAGAGGTTAATAAACCTCATCAGTGAACTGCAGTAGAACTACGATTACCAATATCCATAGGTCATGTTCTAGATATAACTATACCTTTGATATAACTGATGTTTGTAGTAGTAGCGATGATGAGGACCCCATATCCAATCTACCTAGGCTATTTGAAGATACCACTCTGTGCATGATCAGTACCCTATCGTTTGAACCAAACCAACAAAATCATGAGATTCACCTAGTATATCCCCAACTCATCAACTATGACCAATGAGGACCACCAGTTCTTGATACATTCAAAAATGATGAGGCACTCTCAGAATTCATGGGATTAAGGGATAGCATTCCAGATGGAGATGATAAAGTAGGGTTTATAATGGAGTTGGACACACATGTTTATTATGGGGAAACGATTAAATCCTTCAGTTGTAAAAGTAAGAAATTAAGAATAATATCCAAGTCTTTGAGTGAAAACCACATTGTGGCACTCTTTGACAAGAAAAAAGTAAAAAGAAAGGACATATCCAATTGTGACAACCTCTTTGAGGTAGCCAAGGATGGGGGATTCAATCTTCCTTTAAGAGCCATTCATAAGGAAAAGTCAACATTCTTGGCCAAAAAATGCAATTTTGTCACCCTAGGAATAGAGGAGACCTCACATATCACATTCTATGTGGAATCACTAGTATTAGAAGAGCAAGAACTCCTAGCGGCATTCCTAAGGGAAAGAAAAATAAACTTTACATGGAGTTATGCTGACATGTTAGGACTTGATCTAGAAGCAAAGCCAGTCAAACAAAAGCTTCAAAAAATGCACCCTTAGATTGCCTTATTGGTCAAAATGGAGCTTAAAAAGTTATTAGATGCAGGATTCATCCAACCAATTGATTACCCAAAATGGGTGTCAAATTTGGTACCTATTTCAAAGCATGATGGAGCCATTAGAATCTGCACAAACTTCAGAGATTTGAACAAGGAATGTCCAAAGGATGATTTCCCACTTCCCAACATCGAGATGATAGTAGACATGACAGCGAGACATGAAATGTTGTCGCTAATGGACAGATTCTCAGGGTACAATCAAATCATGATAGCTAAGGAGGACCAACATAAGATAGCTTTCACTTGTCCATGGGGGACTTACTATTGGAACATGTTGTCATTTGGCCTAAAGAACGCATGAGCAACATATCAAATGGATATGACATTGATATTCCATGATATGATTCATAAAATAGTTGAATACTAGATGTTGATGACATCTTAGCTAAGTCTAGAAAAAGAAAAGATCACATAGAAACCTTAAGTGGCATCTTTGACAGACTAGAAGAGTACAAAGTTAGACTAAATCCAAAGAAGTGCATCTTCAACATACAATAAGGTAAATTGCTATGATATATAGTATCAATGATGGGTATCGAGGTGGATCGAGTAAAGGTGAAAGCAATTCTTGAAATGGAAGCACCAAAGACATTAAAACAATTGAGAGGCATCCAAGGAAGGCTCCAATCCATTCGAAGGTTCATAGCACAACTGGCAGACAAGTAGGACCCATATTCTCACCTACTCCACAAGGGAGTAGTGTACAAATGCGATACAAAATGTGAAGAGGCATTCAACAAAATCAAGGAATATCTACTGACACCACCAGTCTTAATGCCACCCATCCCAAAGAAGCCATTTACTCTATATGTCTCAACAACAACAATAGCCCTTGGAGCTCTCTTAGCTTAGCATGACAAAAATAGAACAAAGAGGGCTATTTACTAAATCAATAGAACAATGGTCGGTCATGAGCTAAACTACTCATTCATCGAGAAGGCATGCCTCACAGTAGTGTTTGCATCACAAAAATTTATATATTACATGTTGGCACACAAGATAAAGCTCATTGCCAAAATTGGCCCCCTCAAATATCTACTATCAAAGGCAATGCTCATAGGAAGAATGGAAAAATGGGTGATGATATTGTTAGAGTACGACATTATGTGGAGCAGAAAGCGATTAAGGGCCAAGTTATTGTAGAGCAACTAGCATAAGCACCTATTTATTTTGAGAATCATGTTTTCTCAGAGTTTCCAGATGAATTCATTTTTAATCTCAACATAGCTGACCAATGGAAACTATACTTCGATTGCTCATACACACAACATGGATTAGGAGCTGGTGTTTTCTTCATCACCCCACAAGGGGATTTCATACCAAGGTCTTACAAACTGGCATTTCCTTGCACTAATAACATTGCAGAATATGAGGCTTTGACTATAGGTCTCAAAATAGCAGTGCAATGGAACATCATAGCTCTCAAAGTCTATGGAGACTCTCAATTGATCATAAATCAAGTCAATGATGAATATTAGACCAAGGATGAAAAGCTCACTCCATACAAGAAATTGGTTGAGACTCTAAAAGAATCCTTCATCAAAATAACATTTGAGAAAATTCCTAAAACCAACAATAGAGCAGCAGATGCCATGGCAACAATTGGATCCTTATTAGACATCCCTCACAACTTTCCAAAATATGAATTCTTGTATGAGCAACTTCTCATTCCAGCATTTGAGGTACCCGAATCAGAATATGTGTGCGAAATCATTGGTCCTAGCGATCCTTGATATCATGAAATCTACAAATACCTTTGAATAGGAGTCATACTCGCCAACCTACATTCAAACCTAAAACGAACCTTTATCAAAAAGGCATCCAGATTTTTTATCCTAGGTGATACCCTATATTGTAGGAGCATAGAAGGTACCTTACTACACTGCCTAAATGCTAAGGAGGCATTAACCACTCTAATTGAAGTACATAACAATATCTATGGTTCACACTTGAGTGGAATGACCATCGCTAAGAAATTGCTAAGGATGGGGTATTATCAGTCCTCAATGGAAAGAGAAGCACATGATAATGCCAAAAAGTTTCTACAATGTCAGCAACATGGGGACCTCATCCATGCTCCAGCTCAAGAGCTTCATCCTATTGTCACACCATGGCCCTTTTCACAGTGGGGCCTCGATCTCATTGGAAAGATAACTCTAACTTCATCTAACAGCCAAAAATTGATCATAACTGCAACAAAGTACTTTACTAAGTGGGTGGAGACCATACCCATGATGTACATAAATGGGAAATAGATCTCAAATTTTATCCTGAACTATCTCATTTTTTGCTATGGTGTCCCACAAGCCATTATCTCAAATAATGGGACACCATTCAAGAATCAAGAGGTTCATGACTTATGCGAGAAATTTAAAATCCAACATCGTTTCTCCACCCCATACTATCCCCAGGGAAATGGACAAGCAGAAGCTACAAACAAGACCATTCTAAAAATCCTCAAGAAAATAGTCAATGATGTAGGTCATGATTGGCATCTGTAGCTTAATCCCACCCTCTGGGCCTATCGAACCAGCATCTGTACACCCACCAGTGCCACCCTCTTCTCCTTGGTCTATGGATCAGAAGTGGTACTCCCCATTGAGATCGAGCTCCCATCCCTTAGGATATCACTGCAAAACCTCATCACTAAAGAAGACTACCAAGTGTCAAGGTTGAATGAGCTGGAGCTACTGGATCATAAATGTATAGATGCTTTGAATCATTTGCAAGTCTATCAGAATAGACTCAAGAGGAGCTACAATAAGAAAATCAGAAGCAGGAGGTTCCAAGTCAGAGAATTGGTCTTAAAAGAAAATCAGAAGAATGTCCCAAACCCAAGTAGCAAAGGCAAGTTCAAACCTAATTGGTTAGGACCATTTATCATAACAGCAAGTTACAAATTAGGGGCATATCAATTATCAACACATGAAGGGGAACCTTTGTAGGAGCCCATGAATAGCTCCCATCTCAAAAAAAATTATGCCTAAAATCTTCAAGGTATAGAACCAAAAAATCCAAAAAAATTAGAAAATGTCATGAAAAAATAGTTATCTTGGTGAAAACCTAGCAAACAGGCATCTTAGTGACAAAAAAAAAAGAAGCAAAAAAAAATCAATAAAAGGATAAAAAAAATAGTAAAGAGAAAAAATCGTCTTCTAGTGAAAACCACTTCGGTGGAACTTTGGACAAATACCTTGGTGAAAACCTAGCAAACAGGTTCCTTGTGTAAATAAGCTCTTCCCATCCACCAATATATTTACAGCTTCTTTTTTCATCATCCATCCATTTTGCTTCCATCATCCATCGCATCTAGATCTCCATCCATCACTCATCCACTTGCATCCACACCATAGCTTGGTCCTATGTTCGTATCATGATCCCTCCTAGTACTACTCGGCCCATCCCCAATGTTAGTTTGTCCTACCTTTATTAGAGTAGTCTATTGCATCACATTGGGGGCATGTTCTTATCGGATTGGATTTGTGTATATTCTTAAAGTCCTAAATATCACAAAATCCAAAAACGTTAAAACATATCAAAATCCAAAAACAAGTCAAAAAGTCAAAAACAGAGTCGTCAGTCAAACTACATCGTCTCTAAGCTTGAATGTAGGCAAGTTTGATCTGTGATCATCCCCAAAGACATTTAGGTCAGTCCTTTAGGAGTCTGTCATAATAAACTAACATTTCATCATGTATATCGTCATCTGTAAATCGGTCAAGTCATCAGTTGAACTACGTGGTCTCTGCGTGTATAGCGTAGGCAAGGCTCATCTGTTGATCAACCCCCGAGGCCCCTAGGATAGGTCTTTAGTTTAGTCTCTTGGTCAAAATCTCTTGAAAAATCCAAAAACACTAGAAAATCAAAAATCAAAACATTTGTTAAACCTCAAAAAAATAGTAAAAGAAACCTCAAAACATTGCAAAACATCAAAAAATCCAAATATTTGAAAAAATCTATCCGCCTCATCTCGCTTACACCCACAATAAGCAACACTCCTAATAAACTAATCGTCATCCTCAATCTTTGGCAAGATAATTAAAAACAAGTCAGGCAAGTCGAAAGTGAAAACTCAAAATGTCAAGTCTCAGGTCTAAGTCAGTATGTAAGAAAGATGGTCAATTCTTTGTGTCAATAGTCCATCATCCAAATAATCTCATATCAATCATCTGATAACATCATGTCCTAGGACGAATCCTTCCTACAATGGGCATTATTTATTAGAAATAACACTTTGGATAAACGAAATGATGTGCCACCATCCACTAACATGTAGGACTACGATGAATCCTTCTTACAATGGGCATTATATTTTGGCAATAGTTTTGGCTCTTATCCTTAAAAAATACATCTTCCTTTGGTTAGCAGTATTGAAGAACATCAGCTTGTTTGTTTACTTTCTCTTTATTTTTGGACTTATCTTATTTGTGCTCATTCCAAGGACCTCTCGATGAAATCCAAATGAAGGATTTAGAGAAATAGGAATGGGGTAACAATCATTATCTTTTTGTCTACTATGCTTTTTGGATGTTCTTGTAATATAACCTCGGTGAATACTTACTTTGTTAGGTATGTATGGAGGAGGTCTAGGACAACTCGTTGATTATTGCATGGTTAGGTTTACCTTTCCCTATTTTGGTATGAGATGTTTGAAACTTCTAAAATGCATCCTAGCAAGGTTTCCATATGTCAGGTGTGAACAAAGATACTCCTATCTGCTTGTCAAGTCAAAGTCCATCTCACTAGGTACAATGCCATCTTGGTTTTTTATATATACCTTGATGCATCATACCACGTGTGTTATCAAACATAAGAAAATATGGCCCTTTGAAAGTCCCAATTCCTTGACAAGTAACCACCACCATCATCATCATCATTTGCATTTGCATCATCTTGTGTTTTGTTGAAATGACTTCTTCTTTTTTGGCTAACTGCACTAACAAGGTACTATGATAGTTCATCATCATCATCATAATCATTGATTCTACATCCACAAATCATTAGCATATTGCATACACATATCATATAGGAAATATATACATCGTATTTCCATCATCATATAAGCATGTCATCATAAGCATTTTTCAAAAATAGATGCATCCATTTCATTGCATTTCATCCATCACATCTTTCACACAAATCATCACATAACATTTATAGAAGCACTTCATAATCATTTTTGCATAATCATACATAATAGGTATATAAAGCATTTAATTTATTTTCATACATACTTGCAGAACATCATGACATCATCACATTACATTCATATTACATTGTGCATCATCACAACACTTTTCATTATCATAACATCACATCATATTAAAAGCATCACATACATTACATCATCATTTAAAATATGTTTAGGATAATCACATTTGTTCATAATACCATCTCATTTCCATTCCACTATTTCATTTACATCATATCATGACCATCACATACACATTACATCATCCATAATCATCCCATAAATAACATCATAAATCATTCATTGCATAAATCATCCCACATAAGCATAAATAGAATAGTCCATCACATACAAAGAATACATCCATTCATAAACATGTTATAAGCATAAAATCATTTCACATATACACCTCACATATTAAAATCCATATCATATATGTCATTTACATTATCATAAATAGATCATCATATAGATAAAATTATTGCATGTCATATCATAGGTTAGCATAATATCAATTTAATCATTACATAAACATCATTAGAAATAAATGCATCCATAACATATAGAAGTAGAACCATACATACATAAAACAAATTGCATCACATCAAAATCGACTCATATATATCATCAACTGTCATAGTACAAGGAATAAATCAGATCACTGTACATATGTGTCAATCAGTACAAAAGGCCCATCAGGCTATCAAAAATGAGCCCATAAGGCACAAAAAGTATCAAAACATCTTAATCAGGCTTGATCTCTGTGAATGCTACCCTCGCCCCTGTCAACATGACCCTCTGCTAGTCTATGGCTAGCTTACTCTGAATATTCTGGGACCCACTCTGCTCTGGGTATGACATCGTGATAGGCCCATTGGTTATACTCTGCCTCTCAAACGACATCCCTGTAGGATCAAACTGGCACTGTACCTTAAGAGGATGAGGCTGACATGCTCTCTATCTGCTATCTCTAGCCTAGCTCTGTGGCTACCTACAGCTCTATGACCTATCTCTGCTGGATTCCCTAATTTCTCTCAGCTCTTGCCTAGTCTCTCTCACCTGTCAGGGCCTAGACCTGGGCCTGCAGTTGTGGAATCAAAATGTCTCGTGCCTCTTCCTATCCCGTTAGCCATAGCTATGGCTACACATGTGGCTACACCCGAGGATGATCCTCGTCTCATGGTGGCTCCTGCTAGTGATCCTGCATAGGCACGCCAGCCTGATCTGGCTAGACTGGAGGAACAAGTGGAGGTTCCTATTGAATCTCGGCTCTCTATCCTCATCCTCCCCCTTTGCCTGTGACCCTCCACACATCTGAGACTACACTTGGAATCGTCAGCTAATGTGGAGGTCGGAGCCAATCTCTATAGGCCTAGGTGGTACCTGGATCTACTAAACCTTGATCATAGGCCTATGGCTAGGCTACCAACTATCTAAAATTGTCTACTACCTCTGAAGTAGGAATATACAGCCCACATGAGATCTGTGTCATGGTGCAGGTGAAGACAACTACATAGTCATCATCAAGATGATCCTGCGGCTCCCCAAACTAACATTGCGCGTGTCCTGGTAGGTACCTCCCAAGCATGGTATGCTCTTGACCCTACATATAATGATCCTGGTGGCACAAGAACATCTAGTCAACATCTTTGGCCCATCTAGGTCGACCAAGGTATGGGCCCTAGGTAAACACCTGCATCTCATCTAGAACCCTCCTCCAATAAGGGATCCCATGCTCACCAGTGTGAGTGAATGACACACCACCTCTGTATCGTGCCACAAGGGGATCATCTACCCCCGTCGAAACTAGAAAAACCCATGGATGTAACACATAAATGTGCTCCCGCACCTAGATGTGAAGTAGGGACACCCCTACTCCTAGTGCTCTCCCATCCATGTAAATGCATTCATGGAGGTCCTTGTATAGTGAAGAAAGAAGGAGAGACCCCGATGTAAAATGAATTGGTCTGTCTTAGACCATCCACTCCCAGTAGTATCCCTAGCTAGGACTAAAATATCTCCCTCACCTATTAAGGGCACCAAGGCCCAAAATGATAGCAGCAACCACCTAGTAGTAGGGAGGTGCTAGGATCTAGTGGCGCTCAAGCACTATCTACCTCTCGCAGAAGATAATCTCATATGTGGCAAGGACTCGGAAGCAAGACTCATGTACCTTGTCCATATCAAAGATCACCTGGCGACTGTGAATAGGCAATTGTAGAATCTACTAAACGTCCTCTAGAGTGAAAGTGGCCTCAGCAGTAGGAAGATGGAAAGATGATGTTTTGTTGTGCCATCTCTCTGCTAGCGCTGATAGCATCCCTAAGTGAGTGCAAATCAACGTCGCATACACAATATGCCACAAACCTACAATCTGAAGTCAGTCCTGGTCCCTGTCGCTCAGGTCCCTTAGATAGCCAGCCAGGTCCCATGACCTTTGCTCTCAAGAGTAGAGCTCCCTCGCCCCGTCCTGCATCAAGGAAGGTCATCATGTTAAAAAATTTGAAAAAAAATCTTCAGCGAGCATACAAAAAACTTCCTTAGCAGTGCAACCCATGATGGCATCGCAGTTTGATTTAAATCAAACTTCGATGCTAGGGCTGAAAAGAGCCAAATTGCATCGCCATAGTGTAGTTTCCCTCATAGCAGTGCACTTTGGACAAAATTGGCAACGCTGCGTCCCACTTTGTAAATTCACCTGTTGGCCCTGAGCTCAACATCAGAGTTTCTAAACTCCAAACTACACCACAGTGGCACTATTAATCATTGAGCGGCACAATTTATCTTCTGAATGGCACCATATAGCTCATCTGCAGATGAACCAACTCTCTAAAGCATTATATGAAGCAATAAAAAAAAGGACAAAGCTTGCGTAAGGGCCACTTACCGGTGCCCCGATGCGAGGTGGCCACTGGTACGTCTGAACTCGATCCGAAATGTGTAGAGCAAGCTGTCATTGTGCCATATCATCCAGAGGTCTGAGCTCAAATCTCGAGGTCACTATTGGAGGTGTTTCAAAATGACTTGAAAGTGACCCCTCGGGCCCCATTTAAGCATGAAAATCAGGGCTTTTCACTGTAATTGCCTAACCTTGTAGCGTTTTGGACCCCCGAACCTATTTTTGTCTAGTTGAGGCTTGTTTTTCATTGTTTTATTGCGTTTAGACATATTTTTAGCCTCCCAGAGCCTTTTCAAACCTATCAAGTACTTTGTCTTCTTCTTTCGCGAGATCACCCAAAAAATTGGAATTTTCGTTCAATCTCTCATGGGGGCATTATATTGGAATATTCTCTCCCTCCAGGCAGCAGTGGGGAAAGTTTTTTAAATAGCAAAAAATTTGGCTTTAATCGAGATCGTTTATTCTTTGAACCAACGCAACAAGTGCATTGCTTCAAAGAGGGGCAAAATGTAGACACGTAAAATATACCGATTGACATTGTGCGGTTGATCCTGACTTACTAAAATCGTTTCTTCCTAAATCATCCCTTAGTCTAACCATTTAATCAAACCTCCTTATCTAATTAAATTCATCAATATTCCTCTCTTAATTGAATAAATAATTTTATCTAATTAATTCAATCTTTTTTGTTAATTAAATCAATCCATCTGATCTAATTATCCCTATTTAATTAAATAATCAATTTATTTGATTAAATCTCTAAAGTCTACCTATTAAATTAAATAAATTAAAACCTTATTTAATTTAACCTAACACCATTTTTTTTAATTAAATAAATCATAATTCTTACTTAATTAACCTCTTGTCATATTCCTCTCTTATTTGATTTAAATAAATCCATAAATTTGAGTCAAATAGGTCACATCATCTAACCTCTCTCATTAAATTAATTAACCCTTGATTAATTTAATCTCATCTCATGTCCCATCCTCTAGATAATGCAAGTTGCACATGAAAATATATTTAATTCATTTATTAAATCTCTATTTTCCTCACAAGGCATCTTTTGGAATATTCTCTCAATTGAATTCAAAAATTCCAAGTCAACATGTACATCCAACAAGGAAATAAATTCCTCTTACATGTCCTTTTCCTTGAGCCAAGTGGCATTTATTGCATTTTCCCTTCCCTCTTACATGTCATTTCAACAAATTTGAAATTTAAAATTATGCATTTATTGGCACAAACCCCAAATCTTGCACATCCTTCATCCATTCATAGTTTGACAAGTGGCATCATACCATTGGATGAATGTTAGTCCCACATTGTTCAAATTTGGACATTCATCCATCTTGGAATTCTATAAATAAGAGGCTAATCTCCTCATTTATCCATCCACAATTTATGCAAAGTTACCATGCTCAACTAGCTCTCAAATTTCATCCATTATCCTTGAGTTCTTAGCTAGGTTTTTGCAGATTTTTGGCTTGGAGCTCTCATCTTTCACCATAAAAGTGGATCAATCATCTTCAACATATCAAGCTTGCATCTTAGGAATTGGGAAATGGCCAATTTTCACATCAAATTGGCACCAATTCCCCCACGGGAAAATGAGTTTGCATATTTAAATTAGGATTCAATTCTTGCTTTGTCATTTCTATTGTGTTCTTCACTATTTTCTTCCTAGTTTGAATGTTGTAAACGGATTTCATGGGGAATCCTTGTTTTGGCTTGTAATCTCTTGTCTAACTTGTTTACTCTTGTTGTTTTGTAGGTACCAAGGTTGGAGTTGTCTAACTATTTTATTGCATTGCAACCATCACCAAAAAACAAAATACCTAAACATAACAATATTGTTATAAATAGTCGCCTAGATCGCCAAAGGTGCAAAATAGTAAAAAACATAGTGAAAACCCCATACAAAAACATCTGCACAAAAGTCGAACCATAAATAAAACAATATTGTTGTGAAGAAACTATATACTCTCTTTTCAATAGAACCTTATCAAAAAGGAAACAATATACCCTAAAACAATGCAACGTGTATAATATTAAATATTTCATTATGTTGCAACTATCATACACAAAAGCACAATTTCCAATAGTGGCTCACAAGGTAAACCCACAAAACACAAAAAGCTCCTAGTAACAAACAGACCCAAAACCTTAACTAGGAAAATGTGAACCCTAAATGAATCAATATTGGTTTCAAGGAACAACAAGACAAGGACTGGTGTGGTAAATGGAAGCCATAAATGAAACAAAATAGCATAAGGTAGATGGAAATAGTGAACAATGCCTTATGCAAAGCAACATGAACTACATAGAATTAACTATTTTATTGCATTGTAAGCATTACCACAAAAAAAAAGACGTAAACAAAACAATATTGTTATTAGCAGTCACCTAGATGGCCAAAGGTGCAAAATACTAAAAAACACAGTGAGAAACCCATAGAAAAACATATGCACAAAATTTGAACCATAAATCAAACAATATTGCTACGAAGAAACTATATACTCTCTTATGAAGAGAACCCTATCAAAAAGGCAACAATATACCCTAAAACAACTCAACATGTATAAAATTAACTATTCCATTGTGTTGCAACCATCACACACAAATGTACGACTTCCAATAGTGGCTCACATGGAAAACCCACAAAACATAGAAAGCTTCCAGTAACAGACAGAGTCAAAACCTTCACTAGGAAAAAATGAAACCTAAAAGAATCAATATTGGTTTCAATGGTAAACCATATGCGAAGATTCAACAAAAACACAACATATTAACTATTTTGCGACCATTCACATGGAATGAAGGCCATAAATGAAACAATATTGCCAACAGTCATGCAAATTCCAAAACCCAAAAGACACAAGAAATCTTGATTTGAAGATTCACCAAAAACACACCAGATTAACTATTTTGCAACCACTCAAATAGAACCAAAGCCATAAATGGAACAATATAGCCAACAGTCACCCACATGCCAAAAAACACAATTTTCGATTGTTGATGGCTAGCCTGGGTTGTTTTTTTGGCTTAGTTTGCTGTTGTGCAATATTTTTTTGCTTTGATATATATTTATATGTATTTGTATATATATATATATATATATATATATGTATATATGTATCTATATATATATGTATATATGTGTATATATATGTGTGTTTGTGTGTACGCATATTTATGTATTTATATGTATATATATGTATATGTATCTATATATATGCATATATATCTATATCTATATATATATATATATATTTATCTATGTATAGATATGTGTATATATGTGTATGTATATGTATATATATATAGCATCTAAAACATTTACTATTTTGTTGCTTTGCAACCATAGATGGTAAATAAAAGCCACAAATGAGACAATATAGCCTAAGGTGGACATCAACATAATGAATTGCATAACATTAACTTTTTTTATTCCATTGCAACCATTTCCATAGAATGCTAAAAATCATAGTTATAGACCTATACAAAACCTTTCGTGCGAAAGGGTGGTCCATATACAACTTATGTGTATACATATTTATGTATATGTAGATTTGTATGTATATATGTATATATATGCATGTAAATTTACATGTATATATCATGTTCATAACATTTTGTATTTTGTAGCATATATATGTATATATATGTGTGTGTGTGTCTATATGTATATATATGTATATATATATATGTAGGTATATTTACATACATATATGTATATATGTGTATATGTATAGTATGTATATATATGTATATGTATAGTATGGATAGTATGTACATACACATGTAGATATATGTATATACATAAAAATGTATATATATATATATATATATATATATATGTATATTTATGTATATATATATGTATATGGCTATTTATGTCAATTTTGCTTAGAATTTTGGTAAGCCTCCCTATGTTTAAGACTTCTTACAGTCTAGAAAGGCTAGAAGATGAGTTATATCTTTGGCCATAATTTTCATCATCCTCCCAATTTTTTTGCCTTCTGATGGCCATGAAAAGGTGGTGGAGGCAGTTTTTGGCTACTTTGGGAATAGGATGGCATTTGTCAGGCCGTGTGGATAGAGAAGGTTGTGGAAATTAAATGTTGGTTCACATCAACATTAATTGTTGTATGCTTTGCATGTACTAGGGATGGTTGTAATAACAATTGCTATTAAATTCCCTGGGAAATAAAATGGTCTAGGAAATTTTGAATAGGGCATTGTTTGGTGTCATTCTATTGCTATACCTGATATTGGAGCAATGAGAAACAAGGGTAAGCTTCTATGAGGTTTAATATGGATTAAGCTTTGTGTAGCTTCTTCGAAGGTGGGTGGAGGTTATTTTGTGTTTTTTGCATGGGTGAATGGTTAGAAATGCAAAAGAAAAGTGTTGCCTATGATAATATTTTTCCCATTTTTGTGCATGGAAGTTGGCGAGAAGAGGTGTGTTTGAATCAAGTGGGAAGAGGTGATACAAGATTTATTTTTTTTGCATGGATTTTTTAACTTTGAAACCAATATTGTTTGATTTATGGTTTTTCGTTTAGTCATTATGTTTGCAATCCAATGAAACAATCATTGTTATACAGTCTATGTTGAATGTTGTCCTCTATATTGTTAGCCATTGGTTTTATTGTGTGTAATTTGGTTGGAATCCTTGCAAGCCTTTTTGTTTTTTGAGCTCCCCGCCAAGTGAGGCAAAGGTGGAAAATGGCCTTCCCATTAAAAAACTCTAGGCTAGAATTCCCACCATCCCCCCTATTTTAATCCTTGTGGTGGTTGCACGAAGGGTGCCAAACACAGTTGTTGGTTATGTTGGAGATATGTCATGTGTTCCCCTCTATGTTGATAGAGAAGGAAAGTAATGTGGCTTATATTGTTTTCCACAGGGCATTGTCATTATCCCTTGTCTAGTGTTGGCTATGTTGATTTGTTTTCAATTCTACAATCCTAGAAAATGTATTTAGATTGTCCCTTCAATAGGTTTAAAAAGGTGTTGAACACATGTATGTGGTAGTTAATGTTCTTTGGTATGTTCAATACAAAGCATATTGTTATAGGAATTCCTTTTCAAAAATGAAAGAAATAACAAATTTCTTTCAAACTAAATAACTATCTTGTTAAAAAAAAAAATTGAATGCTTTGTCTCCCTTTTCAAATAATATATTCTTTAATAAATGACTCTTATAAAAATAAGTTTCAACGATGCTTCATATGGTGTTTGATTAGGATAACAAGGTGTTGAGAGGGAAAAATTTTCCCATCAAATTTCAAATAAACAAGTTAAGGCTCAATCAAGAGCTCACACATATAGGCAGACATATAAATATCTATTTGTATAGATGCAAATATTTATTTATGTAGAGACTGCTATATCTAAATAGATGTGTATACCAAATTTTTTCCTCCATATGCAACTGGCTTGATCATAAATATAAAGAGAACAAACATCTAGATTGAATTTCCCCTCATTTGCCTGAATGAGAAGGCTAGGAATTCAAAACTTTTGTTGGCTATAATATATTGCGTATCCCAAACCAAGGAATTATTATAAGCAACAAAACCTTTGAATTTGTAGCCTCCTCAGCCAGTCAACTGAGGGAAAATGTTGTGTGGATGTTTGGTCCCTTGAATGTTGGTTGGTTTCAAGATTAGTTGTATGGTTTGTGTGTGCTTGCACTACTTGTGATTGTAGTTGTTGTTTATCCAATTGTATATAAAGTGTGAGATAAAATATTGGTCTTTCTTTATACTGTACTTAATCTAGGCACTAATGTGCATATAAATGAAACCACAAATGAAAAATATTGCTAACAGTCACCCGCATACCAGAACTCACATAATAGAATAAATATTGATATCAAGATTCACCAAAAAAATACTAGATTCACTATTTTGGAGCCATTCACAGAAAATGGAAGCCATAAATGAAACAATATACCCAACACTCACACACTTACTAAAACCCATGAAACTATATAGTCTTTTGAACAACAATCAACACAATGAAACAATATTTGTTTCAAGAGCCAGCTAGATGAAAGAACCTGCATAAACATGCAAATTCAACATAGGAAACACATAAAACAAAGAAAATCTTGTTGGCAAACCCAAATTGTTTCAATTTTCAATCAAGTTTTATTGAGGAAAAAATAGTATGTAATCACATGGCCTTCACACATCAAATTTTTTGGTATGGGATTTTGCTTACTGCTTCAACTTTGTAGCCATGTCTACAAGGGAATTACATTGCTAACAACAACCCATATGGAATACCCTCAAAACACAAAACCCTTGTAGTAACAAAGTGAATCAAAGTCTCTGCCACAAAACATGAATGATTAATGAAACAATATTGTATATATATATATCTAATAGTGAAGAATGTGTTTTGGATAATAATATAAATTGTATAATATTAAGTATTTTATTATGCATTGCAAAGAGTGGAATATAGCCAAAGCTAGCAAAAAAAAAAAAAGATTTTGTGGAGAACAACACATACTATTTTAATATATTGCAACCATTTACATAGAATAGAAGCCATAAATGAGATAATATTAAATTTTGTTGTGTGTAGATTTGTATGTATGTGAAAGTAGATGTGAGCAATGTACATACATACTCTTCCCAATGTTTTTTTTTTCTCAAAATAGTTATTTGTCTGAATCTTTACATGGCATACTTCAAATGTTATACTTCATATTAATTGTTATATACAACATTAAAGCCTTTTTCCTAATTGTTTCTTTTCCTTCATACTATTGGTGTTTCTAGGGGAAAAAATGAGGGATTTTAAAATTGAAATAGTGAACTTGGATTAACAAATTGTATGTTAAGTATTATTTGAATCATTGAATCCCTTGTTATTATTAATCCTTTCATGTCATATTGTTAATTCCTGTTTAAAAAAATTGAGTTCCCATGTTGTGTTTTGAAGTCATAGACCTTCTAGCTAGCCATCAGCATTGCAACTCTTCATTTCTAAAAGAGTAGATGCAACAATGTTGGTGGCCTCTTGCTCTTTCGAGGATGGTGAACAATCCTCAAGTGATAGTCCTGTAAGTGTGTTTGTTATTTATTTTATTGCTACTTCCAATTATCTTGATAATTTCTGAAGTGCACCAAAGAAACCAAGAATATACTTCATTTGAATTAGCAATTACTATGATATATGTTCTAACTTATTTATATTTGAACTATCTATCTTGTTTCCCCTTCAATTTATTTGCCATTTTGAAGTAAATTATATGTTATAGGGTAAAATGTCTTTGTTTCCAAATGTGTCAATTTTACTATTTTCTTTTAGAGTTGAGTCATAGTTATAAATATCTCATTGCTGCCACTATGTTGAGTTTAATGGCCTTGTAGGCTAAAAATGTGAATCCAACCTTAACAAGAGATGTGATATGATTTATAGCTGTTGGAGATGTTGTGCCATATCCAATCCTCCAACTAATGTCTTACCAAAAAATAGGAGGTGATCAAAGCCTAGTTGACTAATACAAAGTCATCCCGTCTGATGGAACCCACATCCAGATGGGAACTTTTTCTACAAAATACAATGACATTTTCTTTATAGGCAAGTTAAAAATAGGTTTCATAATGTTCTCGGCAAACTATTTGTCTAGAAAGTTGCAGGAATCAAGGTTTGATATAGTTTTTCCTTGCTTGTACATGTAGTTTCCTTCTTCCTTGTTGTGGGGGATGCCTTTTAAAGTATTTAATGTTTATTTCATTCTAGGGAAATTTTCATACTATCCCTAGATGTGAAGATGACAAATTCCTAGCTAATCAGAAAACCTAAATATTTTCTTAGAGATCAAGAAGAACAAAAAGTTCGCTATGAGTCATCCTCCCCATCCAAACGAGCCTCCACCATTTGAATTAATACATCCCTAAGGAAGAAGATGCTCCTTCAAAAATCAGCGCTGTTAGAGGGTTTAATGTTTACCAAACCAAATGGACGATAAAAGGTTGTGTAAAAGCAAAGAGGGATAAGCACCATTATACCAGGAAAGGGCATGAGGGGCAGATATTTAGCTTTGATATCATTGATGATGAGGGCATAAAAGTACAGATTATGTGCTTTAACAACATTGCAGGTGCGCATTATGATAGGGTTGAGGTGGGAATTACTTATTATGTATCAAAGGGATCAGTGAGACAAGTAGATAGAAATTTTAATAAGTTAAACAACCAAATGGAAATCATTTTGGATGAAAGTTCAATGTTAAAATGCTGTGATGATGAGGCCTTTGTGCCAAAGAAATTATTTATGTTTACCCCTTTAAATGAAACTAAAAATTGCTCTAATAATAGTTTAATTGATGTTATTGGAACTGTGGTGCATGTGGGAATCGTTTCAACTATACAATTAAAGGATCACTCCCAAACAATTCAGAGGACTATTAAACTTAATGATTTTTCATCCTTTTCAATTGATGTTAATTTGTAGGGCTCAAATTGAGAAGCAAAGGATCATGAGTTGGAGAAGTTGTACACCCCTAGTTTAGCTCTCATCCTTGTTAAAAATGCACGTGTTGGGTACTTCAATGGAGTTATTCTAAACATAGCTACAATGACTCTTCTATATATAAATCCTGACATACCAGAAGCACAACCATTGATCAAAAGATTATATATTGATCCACCTACTGTTGAGGCCCCTCGAGCAGTCCCTCGAAAGGTTTCTTTGGGAAATGGGAGAGTCACTATTGCATATATGTTCGACCACTTCCTTGGCTTGCTAGAGACCTTTCAGGCTAATCTCAAGGCAACAATAAAATTTATAAAAACTAATGTATTATGTTATGTTGCATTCCCATTGGAGATGAAAGGTAGGAAATGCAAGAAAAAGTGTGAACAATCTGAGCAAAATACATGGTTCTACCCAAAATGCCAAAGAATAATAGCTGGCTGTGACTTTCAATATTTATTGCAACTAAATATTGAAGACCACATAGGTGAGCTTTATGAAATTACTTTTGATGAGGCTGCAACAAGCCTATTACAAATGTCAACAAAACAAATTTACATGTTGGAATATGAGTCTACTGCTGAAATGAGTCTTGAGTCTGTTATCAATGTTGTCACCTACATGTCATTTTTTTCACTATTCTAATCAAAACTCAAACTTATAATTCAGAAACAAGACTAAAAGCAACAATAGTGAAGGCTGCAAAGCTTAACTTTGAAGCTGAGTGCAAGATCTTACTATCAGATTTGTCTATTATTTCTCCTATTGTGAAATAGTCTCTGAAGATAGTTTTCATATTTCCTTAAACACCAAAACAACCATGGCTAATTGTGATTTTGCATATTTCTTATAGTTCATGTTGGCTGTACATTTACTTTGTTTTGTTCCCTCGCACTACTTGTCACATCAAAAAGACCTTTCCTTTCTACTACTATTACTTTATTGTTTGTTTGAGTGGCTACATATTAATACAATGAAGTATTACTTATAATGTTTATGTAAAAAAGACTCAGTTGTTTTCTTTTCTATTATTCGTGTTGCTTATAATTTTGTTACATTTTAAGTGTATATTTCTAATTTAATATTATACTATTTATTTATATAGAGTTTTTGTCCTTTTTAGGAGATGTATCACTATCTACATCTACTCATATATCTACCTCTGGACATAGTTGTATGTATGTGTACATTTATGTATGCATATAGATAAATATGCATGCATGCAATTGAGATTTCCCTATGTTATACAACTTCTTGGTATAGATGTGTGTAGATATTTGTTCATGTGTTGGATATCTATGCATATATGCATACAAAATTCAATAATTACCACTTTCTATGAGTTTTTTTCAAGAGAATGTTGTTTTCATCTTGTTTACAATGTTTTTAGTGCATAGAATATCTTGACAGAGTTTTGTGTAGATATATGTGTCTATTATGTATTTGTCTATGTAACTATCATGTCTAGTTATCCGTCTAATTCTTACCAACTGTTCTTGCTATTGCTTTGTGATCCCTAATGATAGTACCATGCTGGATGTTGATGTCAAAATGGTTCTTAGCTATAAAGTCTATTATGTATGTTATGCAGCTCAATCCACAACCCAATCCTAAGCAATGGGTCATTGAAACTACAAAAAATTGCTCAATTAGTTTGGTGAAATTTAAATGCAAAGTATTATTGCAACCATTGGAAATATATGTAGCACATAGATGAGACAATGTTCACATGGTAAGCTGTGCAAAGTGACTCTTGTTTCCTTTGTGCATGCAAATCAAATAGCTCAAGTTATATAGGTTGCCTTGTTTTATGAAAGCAAGAGATGATTGTTGTTCTCTGACTTATGGTATATTTATGATATTGCTATCAGGATTCAACCATGTAGTTTTGAGTCATACTCATTGACCCATGTTTCATGAGTAGTGGTTCACCGGAACCCATCTCTCATGATATCGAATGGTCCACTTAGCACTCATTGCATCTAGGTGATGCTCACA